>KZ808294.1:126839-150885 GCA_000696205.2 Oncopeltus fasciatus
TATATATATAAGTAAAAAATTAAACTCTTGCAGCTGTGATACATAGTAATCAAGAACAGGTGGGATATAGAGTGCAGTAAACACACAAAAAGAAAAAAAAACCCAAATAGTAAAATTTTTCCGGGTCTCTCGCCCTTTGTCAGTGAGGAGTGAAGGGGATCACAAAGGATGAGAGATCCCCGAAAAGTTTACTATTTGTGATTTTTTTCTTTTTGAGTGTTCATTGCCCTCTATATCCCCCCAGTTCTTGATTACTATACATATAATCTTAATGCATGTAAATTTAGCTATATTATTATTAATTATATAATTATAATTTAAATTAGGAACATACTCTAGCTACTTATTCCATTATTAGTAACACTCATTTTCTTTTATTTACTTTTAATACATATAAGGCCCGTAAATATTGAGTACTATATTGCTCACTTGCAATTATTATCAAGGGACATAGTTCTTAACCTGCTAGCTAGCATTTGAACTATCAGATTCAAATACTAAAAGGTTTGTTTGCAGGCGCATATTTATCTTCTATTTTCAAGCATTTATTTTATAATACGTAAAGTAAGAAATATACTTGAAAGCAGACAATATATGTGGCTGCTAAAAAACAGGTTTATAGTTTAAAAGCATGATACTCAGCAATCTTGAGGAGAAAAAAATATAAGACAAGACTCAATGGACAAACTTAAACTTGACTGTTTCAAATCATGGCTTTAGGTATTTCACAATTTTAAATAATTAATGAATAGAAATTTTTTTTAAGTTGAGATCAGGGCGTAACCTTGCAATCCTCCTTCAGTGCCCCCCGCCATTCCAGTCTCTAGAGCAAATATTCCAGACAGGAGATCACACATCATCAAGATTCGCCATTCACACCACTTCCAAGTTCTACGGGATGTGGAAGGCAAAAGTATGGAATCTGAATCAGCCCCCCCCCTCGAATAATTCGACCTCCGCCTTATTTTTTGAGGAATCTCAATGACTTCAGACTGATGTGTTCTCAGTTGAACAAGAGAGTGAGGCCTGGCTAATATTCTTGTATCAATGTACAGAATAAAATAAAAATAATCCCTGAAAGTCGTGATCCCTGACAGTGGAAACGAATGCACAGCCCAAAGAAGAGAGGGCTACAAGAGTGGTGATTTGACATCTCCACCAGATTACTTTACCAATGTTCTTTGTGGGCTTGAAGCCTACGCCCAACTTTTGACATCTACAGCTTGATCTCACTCTGCCACTGGAGAGTAAGTGATGTGAAACCTCATCCTCGTCAAAACATTGTACAATGCCACAAGTGTCAGGAGTAATGTCACACCAAAGCACACTACAAATACTCTCCACGGTGTGTCAAATGTGGAGGCGCACAAATCAGTGTCTACTGCCAAAATTCCCGAAACACCCCAGCCACTTACGCTCTGACTATCTCCAATATCCAGACTCAGCCTTTATCGAATAATCTCCACACCTTACTTCAGCCCTTCTTTTCAGAATTCCGTTCTCTCATCACACCACTCATATCTCTTCTGACCACCTTTGTCACCAAAAGGACCCTATCAACTTCCACAAAATTATTCCCCATCCAAAGAAATCCTTTTCTATCCTCCTTTGAAATGTTAACGGCATTCCAACTCATATTAACGAACTCAAACTGGTACTCGATGACAAAAACATAGAACAAGTATCACTGACCGAAACCTGACTTACTAAATGAAATAATCTAAAAAATACAGTCTGCCACATTTATAGGACAGACCATCCTGGCAGACGAGCTAATGGTGGAATAGCTCTATTAATTAAGAAGGCCCATGCCCATCATAATTTACCCTCCAGTCTTACTGAGTCCCTTCAATCCACAACAGTATCATTCATACATCCACTTCTCCTGTCACACTTTCAGAAGTGTATAAGTGTATTGTCCTCCAAATAAGCCAGTAACTACACCACATTTTTTTTATTTTATAAATAATATTTTTTTTTGTGGTATTTAATCCCAAGTAAATTTTAACAATTTTTAATGCAAGGGAACAGAATAAAAAATCTAACTAGTGCGGGGAATTTAATTACTTATCAGACTTGTCCTGGTAGCATGAAAAGTAAATGCACTAGCCCGGATAGTAGGAGATCCAAGTTTGAGTCCTGGCTAGGACAGTTAGATTTTTATTCTGTTCCCTTGCACTAAAATTTGTCACAATTTTTTTAATTCCTCAAAGACATTACCGGCAATGTGAAACAATTGCAATGAAGACTGAGAATGACCAACTCTCATGACCATGCTCTATCTTATGCAGTATCATCCCAAAAGCTCACCACAATTAGTCCTTCCTCTCCCACCTATTGGCCCTTTGATGTGAACCGCCTTCCTGATATCCTAGACTTCTGCATTTGCAAAAACCTTACTCCTCTTAATTCTGCTACAGCTAAAAAACGTTCTGCTTCGGCCTTAAATGAGCTTTCTTCTGCCTACAACCCAGTTCTTCTAATGACTCCTATACCAAAAACATTGCCCCCTTCCCTCATTAATGGCCTAGTCGACAGGGCCTTATTTAGAACTAGATGATACTGTACATTTCTTTACCATATACTTTCAGCAATGCATATGGATGGCTAATCTCAAACCAAAATTTACCAAATACTCTTCTGAAGCCCCAAAACTACTCCCAGATTCGCTTATCAGAGACACATAGCGAAACACCGCTCAAGGGCATTGTTCCAAAAATAGACACCCCACAGATCGCAAAGGTTTTAATCATCTTTTCAGACTAATACAGGAAATAAGTCATTTTTTAGGGATTATTTGAGTAATAATCAGAAGTGAATTGCTTTAGATGTTTACAAGCATAGGCTGATATGCTAAAAAAATTATTTACTTCTGTTACAAACTTCAATATTTCTTTGGTCATTTCAGGAGAGTTAGCATTAACTGTATAAAAAAAATTGGGAATCTCCTGTCACACATTTATAAATGCAGAGTTCAATCTAGAGAGGGGAGGTCTTGTTTAGTGTGTCCAGTTTTATAAGGATCAGCAGATAACAAAGGTATTAGGAGACCAATAACAAACATCAAGAATCTACTTTATGAAGTAGTCCCTTCCTTTTGTGACTTAACTTGTGTGTGTTTAAAATTGAGATTTAAAACTTGGGAAATAAAGGACATTATTATGATTTTTGGCGAGTAAAGCAAGGTATGCTCGTAGGCATTATGCTCAGCACTTTTCAGACTGGGTCTTACCTTCCTATAAGGCAATATTACTAATTAAAAACAATGTGTGCAAAGGAAATTATTGTTATAAAAGAGTGCATAGGGGGAGATGAGGACATCATTAGAAACGTAAGGTCAAGCCCAAACCTCAGCATTCGGGAGATAGCCAGATTAACTGGATTCTCAGTAGTAAAAGTTTACATGGTCCTGAACCAAAGAAGATATCCCTAGCCCATCTATCTCCATCAATCTCTATCTAAACATGACATGCGTTGGCAAGATATATGCAATTAGGGTAACGAGATGATTATGCAGAACAGGCATTTCATCTGAACAGTACTCTTTGATGAATCTACATTTGTGAGTGATGGAAGCCTGAACAGACATAACTCCACTACTGACTACTGGTTATCTTAACATTAATTAATTAATGACATAATTAACCTCCTTTAGATCTGCCAGGTAGACAGACAACAATGTTGGTCAGTGAATGTCTGGTGATCTGGTGAGGAATACTTGGTAATAAAATTATTGGGCCTTACTTTTTTTATGTGCCACTCAACAGAGCTGATTATTCCAGATTCATTGAAGAGCAACTCTCATCGACTTCTTGAAGATATACCTCGTCACACAAGAGCAACTCTCATTGACTTCTTGAAGATATACCTCGTCACACACAAGACTATACATATGGTCCCAGCAAAACAGATGTCCTACACACTGTTCGCACCAAGCAAGAAGAACTGTTAGCAGAATGTTTAACAACAGATGGAGAGGCCAGGGTGGACCAATTTCTTAGCAGCAAGATCACCCAATCTGACAGCTAGATTTTTTTTTTTGGGGGGGGGGAGGAGGGAGGAGTATTAAAAAATAAGGTTGATGCTCACGCACCCAATATACCAGATGAGATGAAGGGAAGAATATTGGACCACCATACCAAAATTCAGATATGCTTGCAAACCAGTGGTGGCATCTTAAAACGCAAACAAGAGACTGTGCAAGCTGAGTAATGTGCATTTTAAAGAACTTAATGAATACTTTTTTTTTTTGCTCGTGAACATCTAAAACTCTTAACATTTGATTGTTGATTAGAAGATCTCTGGAAAAACTACTTATTTCTTCTTATTTGTTATTATAAAAAATTCTTCCTTTACTGCCTTGGACATATTGTCAGTAGAAGGGGATGAAAAAGTGACTTACCACATGCTCCTATTTCTCTTCAATAATAAATAAAAAAATTAAATATGACTTCCAAATAGCAAATTTATAAATGACCTAGCATTTTTATTTTTCAAATTATTGCATTATGAGTTTTTTGCTTTATAAATCTATGTATATGAAATCGGGAGTCATCAGCAAACCTCTACTTTTGGACACATATGTATATAGCACACATATGCATATAGCAATCTAAGAGCAAGTAACATATTCTGAAACTAAATGTTATTGTATTTTAATCTCATGCCTGTAGAGAGAACATAGAGGGAGGAAAAATAAGCAGCAAGCAAGAAATTTTTTCAACATAGGACGCAGCAATAATAATAATAAGCATTTATTATTGTACCTTTACATACCGTTTATGTGCGCCAATATTTGAAGGCCCTCAAAGCTGTTCTAAAACACTTTAACAGAAACTATATGCACAATAACTGAGCTCCTGGCAGCCAACGTTCTCAGATCTGGAATAAACGCCCCCTCCCTTGCTCTGTTGACCACACCCCTACTCCCAAGCTCCGACTCCAGGAGCCATCAGATCTTGGGCACACTGGGTAAAGGCGATCAGCTACTAATTTTTTCTTTTGCATTTTTTGCTCAGACCAACCATTTAAGCAGGAAATGAATTTGAGCCATCTTAAAATGAACACCCTGTATATCTGTACCCGCTATAGCATCCGCAATTTTTAAAATAATTAAACCCCCATTTAAAGGAAGACCAAAATTTTAAAAATTAAATTTTTAATATAAAGATGAAAGAGCAAAAATTAAAATCTTAATATCTCAGATATATCATTAGTGAAACAAAAAAAATTTAATGAACAAAATCTGTGTACAAAATCTTTTACAATTTATACCTTCTATAACATTTTTTTTTTTTTTAATGCATACTAAGCAAGAGATATAATTGTGTTGAACAGACCCTCTTATTTTTATTATATAAAAACCAATTTCACTAGTCAGCCTTTTTATTGCAAATCTTTAAAAGAATTTATTTTTGGTAGAAATCAGATGTGAAAAAAGAGGGGAGGGGGTTTAAAGGGAGACCAAAATTTATGATCTTCAAAAAAATTACTCTTAAGGAGGAAATTCATGAATATAACTATGAACGGTGAGAGCTTCCCCCATTATTCTTCCCAAACAGTATAAATAAAGCAAAGTTTAGAGATCATATTTTGCACATTCGTTTTTCTTTGTGGCTAGTAAATTAAATTATATCATTTATTTTTATTTATATGAATCTTTAACGAAACATGAGAAATTTACTTAGCCCCTGCTAAAGTATCCTTATTTTGCACCTTTTATAAAAATGTTGGAGTATATAAGCGATAAAAGATTAAATTTAACAACTATTATATAATTATAATCAATAATAAGATATTTATGATAACTCAATTTAGTTTACTACCCCTTCACATCATTTGATTTCAACCAAAATCAAATCAATACTAATACATGCAAACCAAAGCAAAAATATTAAATTTAGTTTATATATTTCAAAAATGGTAGGTGTGACCAAGTCTCAAACGCAGAATCAGAGAAAATATATAACTTCTGAATGAATATCTAATTCTGTTACTTAATAATATCCCTTTTCCGATATTTATACATGAGTAAATGATTTTTTATTTATACGTATAAATACAATATCATTTTGAACTAATGATAGCTTGAAACTAAAGGACTATAAATAAAATTACAATTACCCAAAACTAAATCAATTTAATAGAAATTTCTTGGCTTCCACAACTAAAAATTATACTTTTATATTAACTAATTTACTAAAGTCTAAAGAAAATTGTCATAAATCATATTAAGGAGAATATTCATAAAATCATTATATAAATAATACCTGTATTCCAATTTTGAAAACTCTATACACTCTGATAGCAGCAGGAAATTTAAGCTCAACTTTATTTTCATAGTTCTTGACAAATTCAAAAAATGAGGAAAATACATATTTTCGAAAAGATTGCTCATAGCTCCTTTTAGGCTGATTGTGAGCTGCCCTAAAATGTAATAGTTACTTTTTTAAATAATATAACAAGGAAAATTTAAGGAGATGAGGATATTTTGGGAGGAAACAATTTAAATGTCGATGCTAGTTGTAAGACTTATATTTTGATTGCATAAAAGGGTTACACTCCCTTCAAAAGGAAACAAACCTAATTAAAATTCTGCAATGACTTCTCTTGAGAGGGACATTAATCACTCTAGTCACTGAACACATGACATTAGCTCTGACTTAAAATATTAAATTTTATCGGGTATTTCCAACGGTCTCGCTATGACAAACATAACTTCTAGTATCAGTAAGGAAGGTTACTCCTATTATCAGTAAGGGAGGTTATAATCCTTCCCTTGATAAGGGTTGGATTGATCCTATAGGTAGCGCTGATCCGAAATTTGGTCTAAGGTACTCCTTACAAATAATTATTAATTCATAGAAACTAGAATTGTGAAAAAAAAATGAGAATAAAGAATGCACAGCTCGATGAATTTATCAAAATAACACTAGCCCTTTTTCACTGTTGAAACAAAACCAAATTTTAAGGGGAGATTATAATTTTCATTTTTCAAAATGAATACAATTTATTATCCAGAAAACAAACTAAAATTTCTCCCCGCCATGTGAATTTCCCGAACTTGGCTGAACCGGTTTTGATGAAATTTTAAGTTTAGAATCAGATGTTGTTTTTTGGGGGGGGGGGGAGTTCGGTTAAGGTAGGTAAAAAAAAAATACAAATGAAAAAAAAATTGTATTTTTTAAAAATTATCTGGCGATGTTTCGGCTTACCAATTGTAAGCCATCTTCAGGGTTATCATGAAGACGAGAGGGGACGTCATGTCCCTAAGTTCACATTTTCACTGAGAAACATCTAATAATAATATAATAAAAAAACATCTAATAATAATAATATCTACGGTAAAAAAAAAACTCCATTTGAGGTTTAGATTTTCTTCGCTCTGATGATATTACAAATGTTTCAGGAGTATGATCCATCTATTCTAAGGGAATTACTTTAAGGCTTAAAGTTTTGAATACGTTCTACTAACCAAAATAATACATCTATCGTTCCGAAGATTGTGTCATTTAAACAAATAGATCAAGCTTTAATTTTTTTTATCTTAGTTTTTCTCGTATCACCAAAATTTATCATCTACAGAAATCATTTGTCTTGGGGAAAGGTGGCATTTCATTTTCGTTGGTTTGTTTTTTTATTTGATCAATAGCTAAACCAATCTAGTAAAAGTTTAAATATTGTTCCAATAAATGTCAAAACATTTTACCTTTCTATCTATGTTTATGCTATTATTATAGAATTATGTTTTATTTAATAAAACCATAGGGTGGATTTTATTCTGTTATATTAATTATATGAATAAAATATAAATAACTATTTTCATTTATGATTACAAATAGATCACCTACATATTTTTTTAAATGCATGGACTTAATTTTTATTTTACTTAAACTTTCATTTAAAACTTCACTAAATTTTATGCCTTTAGCAGTCCAAAAATTTGTTTGTAAAAATTATAGTTATATTTAAAATAGTTTGTTATTTATACACAACTTTATTCCTCCTAAGAATAACTTTTTATCTTTAATTGTGATAAAAATATATCATCCCATTTGCCATTAATTATTTTCATACATAATTCTGTGGATATGTTTTATACAAGGTCACTAAATCAAAACTTATCATGTCATAATATTTTTTAGGAATCCGAAAATGACCTCCATTTTTTCATGAGACATCATATTTCTTGACAATTTAGGTATTATGGCAATTCTGCAAGTAAAACATAATTAACTTATAAAATCAATATTTTTATTTACTAATTACATAATTTTTTTTTAATCGAGTCAAGTTTCAACTAACTAGAATGTCTCCTTCTTCAATCAGGCTCCTCTTAGTGCATTTTGGCTTGTGAGCAGCTTCTGGTATGTCTCTTGTAAGCATCCAACAGTAGTCCTCCATCGTAATGCTTTATTTCCTCGTATCTTTTCTCTATCCCTTTTACGTCTTGATGAAATCTTTCACCTTGTTCTTCACTCAGGGTACCTAAATTCTCTGGAAAGTAGTTGAGGTAGGATTGGAGAAAATGTACTTTCAAACTCATTAGGCAACTTAAAGCTTGAAATGCCCTTAGCATTCGTTCCATAATTTTATTAGTTTGAATCCTTTGTATTGCCTAACAATTTCTCCACTACATCTATAAAAGCAATCTGCCCTTCTTTCAATTAGAAAGGTTTGTTACAACCATGAATCACATGGTTCTAACAAACTGTCGATGGGACAAAATGCTAAGGGAAGATTTGGGTATGAAAAGGTATTTTTCCATTTGGAATTGTACCCTTTCACAATGCAAGAGCAAAAGTAAAAAACATCTCTGTTTCTTGCTTTCGCCATACCATAGACATTGCAAAATGAAAAGACTTTTACTTACCCTTAGACCGATTTTACCAAGGTTTGCACACTTTATAAGGCGTCCAAACTTTATCTTACTCTCCAAGATGCATTCCGAAGTATGTGAAGTACATTTTATTCACAAAATCAGTAACATTCACTTGTTGCTTCAATGCAGTTTATTCACCATGAAATTTTTGCATTTTGTGGCAAATCCTAATGTCTAGGATTTTTTTTTTTTTTTTTTAATTTCAGCTCCACAAAATACATAGAAATTAGTCTAGAAAATTTAAACAGCTTTTTCATCGCAGACATGAGTGGTTAAGGCACTGTTCATAAATTAAGACAAATGACTTTTGTGGCCTTAAGTATGTTTATTATTGGCCTAAGTTTTATTAGTTTTATAATTAATCTAAGGATTATTGGATTTATTTAACTATTAGGTGCAAGTATTATTAGCATGACTATTAGTAAAATATTTAGCTTCTAACTTTCTAAAATAATGAAATAAGTTTTCTTCTAATTTTGGTCCTGAATCTATCCATAATATATGGCTGGATTTTATTATTGTTTTTACATAAAATTTTTAAAAACATTAGACCTTTCTTTACTAATACTTTCTTTTATGAAAATTATTTGAAATACTATATGATTTATTTTTATACGATAAATATTTATATTGTTTTATGAACACTTAATGTGAAGCAAATTCATTGGAAATGTATTTTCTATATCTACTACTAATTTCACTATTTCTTTGCTTAACATTTCCTTGTCTTTTATATCATTTATACAATATTTTTGAGCTGATACTAGGATTTTTTCTTCTGCCATGTATATATTTAGTTTTTTTTTTTTTTTTTTTGGTGAGATTAACCTTAATTTTGTCAGTTAATTAGGTAGATGATTCCTTTCATAAAAATAACCACGTGACCTTATGGACCATTCAAGTTAGTTAAATTATGAAGAAGTGCACTGAAGAAGAAGCCTTAAGCTTAAAAATATTTACATTTTAACATTTGTCTCATTATTTTTAACTGAATTTACAATCCATATTATTTTATAACTATTTCTGCTTTATCAGAACTTATAATAATGCAATAATTAGGAGAAACTCTTTAGCCAAAACTGTTATCCATCTTCTCAAATTAATATCTCATAATCTTATGGCTAATGCTTAAAAAATAATCATTAAATTAATTGCAATCAGTTTCTCATAATCTAGCTATTATCTTTACACCATTACACTGCATTTTATAAATATTTTTTATTCTTCAGTGATCTACTTTAAGATTGTAATTGAAGAGTACAATTCAATTAAATCTATCAAGCATTATTTTGAAGTTTTTCTGAATATTTATACTAGTTTATCCAGAACAAATTCATATAGACATGGCTTATTATAAAAAGATTCAGAGAGACTTTAACTAACTTAGGAATAGTGAAAGACTACATAAAAACAAATTTTTCAGTATCAGTTTACTCAGAAGGATAAAAAAAAAAAAAACACTAAAATAAATAAAAAAAATATATTTTTGCATATATCTATATTATTATTACAAAATTATATACTTATACATAAAATAAGTTAATGTGCAAAATTTTCTTTGTGCATAATTAATGTAAAACAAGAGGCAAAAATAAATAAGATCTTTGGGATTTCAATTCACATAATTTTTAAAGCATTCACACACACAAGCAGTCTTAAAATAACAAAGATTAAACAAAGTAAAACGGAATGTCAAAAAACTCATTGAGCAGACATATTAGGAACTTCTACCCCTCCTTCCATGACTAGGGTTTGTACTTAATGTTACATACTTACTTAAATAGAAACAAATATTCATAAAAGAAATTGTTCAAAACTAATGAACAACTATTTTAAACAAATCACAATTCAGTTTTTAAACTGGCAAAACATATTACAAATTTTTAAAAAAAATTCTCGAAAGAATTTAATTTATAACATTTGAATGAAAGAAAAATAATAGCCACATGCAATAAACTATTTTTTTAAATTTCAAAAATGAATTATTACAGGAAGAAAATATCCATGTAAAATCTTAGTATCTATTTAAAGAAGCAATTCTATCAACTCTAATAATAACAATTAACTATAAAATACCAAATTATGAATTCATTATTTTTACTGAATAATATTTTATTACATGAATATAAAACAAATATTTGAGATTAATTTCTTTAGTCTGTAATTCTGTAAGTTTAGAAACGGTTGCTATGAATCACTGAATTATAAATTTCTTGAAAATGTATACTAATAAAATTATCTATTTTTAGTTTTTAAAAACCCAATTGCTAAAAATTGATTTCAGTGCATTTATTGATTGATGAGCATATAGGTTAAATCGAGAATATAAGTTAAATATTACTTAACAGTTTAGTTTTAATAAATAACATACAAAGGTAATGATATTTTTAAAAGAATCTTAATGAACTTTACACAGAAAAATTGAGGCTATTTTTTTCTGTGATCATCTAATCCGTCATAATTAAATATATTTTAGTGAGAAAATTATCAAAATATATAAAACACTATTTTTTTATCTTAACTTAGATCTACAACTTTTGTGTCTAATTTGTATGCCTCTAATTTCAGGTTTAATATTCAATTTTTACAAATATATTTTTCATTAGTTCTGCTTTTATCCTATTAGTACATTCTTTACTTACAGAGCTAACAATCCTTATGGTATGGTAGAACTGTTTTTCCTATAAGTAAATCAATTAAAAAAATTAATCTAAATGCTATGCACTTCCTTTTTTTTNTAAGACTTTCACATTTTCAAAATCAAATACATGACTGTTTCTAAATTCAAAGTTTATTTATCTGTTTTTTTCTGTTATCCAAATTTTTCAATGTTGAATTATTAATTAACCTTAATCTTTAAATTAGTGTACAAATTTTTTAGGAAAGGATAATTTAAAAAATAAATCGGACCATTCAAATTTAAGTAGGAAACAAAAAATATATTTTTTAGATAATATTAAAGAAGGGGTATGAAAGTTGGCAATAGGAAAAATGTTTAAAATGATCCAAAACTAAAAAAAATATAAAAGAAAGGTTAAATTCACTGATTTAGATAAAATATTGAATGAAAAGTAAAAACGTATCAACTAAAATTAATTAATTCTTTATTAAAAAATAACAAATAATAATAAACTTGTATTTGCATATCAATTAACAGAATAATGAAAAAGTTAATACAATAACAAAGAATAACAGAATTGACTAAATTTTTCACCTTTTTAATTTGACTATTTAAAGAAATATAAGTAGTTGAAAGAAAATAAGAAAACTTGTCTGGATATATAATTAGAACATTAAAAACTCTTTAAGCCAAATTAAAATTAAAAGAGACTAAATATAAATTGCTTAACATCTGAAATGGTCTAGATAAATCTTCAATATAAAAAATATAGAAACAGATTAGCTTTGATGACTACCATGGCTGACAAACCAAGAGGGAAAAAACAGATAACAGAGAAGACAAACCTCACTAACAAATCATGAATTCAGAAACTTTCACTTAACAGATTTTGAAAATGTGAAAACCATAAATAAAGAGAAAACATAATAAAGCCTAAAATTAAAGAAAACATTAGTTACATTAATTTAAAAAAAAATTAACAAAAAATAAGATAATGTGTAAGATAATATTTAAAAATAATTAATTTACAATGAAAAATAATACATACTTCGATCAATATGTTAGGTAAATGATAAAGCTTTGAGTGATTACAAAGGAAACCTTAAGTAACAGTAGTAAGATAAGGTTTCCTTTGTAATCACTCAAAGCTTAATCATTTACCTAACATATTGATCGAAGTATGTATTATTTTTCATTGTAACAGTAGTAAGATAACTCTCCTAGACAGTGTCCAGTTTTGACAACCAAATGGTAGTCGAAGGTTCTAATTTAAATTAATAATAGTATTATGTCCATCAGGAATTATAAGCACTGTGGGGTATAAAAGGTGTATTTTAATAGTAACCTAAATAAATATTTAAAGATTATAAGCTTCAAAAGAAGCAGAAAAAGCAATTTTTTTTTTTAAATGTATGTTCATAAAATAGATATTTAGGGCTTCCAATATTCTACCATAAGCCAAATTTTCATTAGACAATCAAATCTTAATATCGAGAACTACTTATTTCAAAATGCAATGAAATGTATATAAGTGAAAATAAATGCTCACCAACTATAAATGACACAGAAGATAATTCAGCACCAAAATCATTCATCTTCCTAGGAAATATTTATATTAAAAAAATCAGTTAGTAGTAAAAATTTAAAGCTTTACTAAATTAATTTGAATTTGATGAGTACAAATAACTTTGGAAAACCATTAGGTCCTAGTCTGTTAAATAAAATACTTATTAGGGTGAAAAAGAATTGGATTTCTTTATATTAGAAGGAAAGACCACTTTTTCATTTACATTTAAATTAACTAGAAGAATAAATTAATTTAGAAAATAAAAATTAACAACAAAACATATTATAAAAACAATTGGCATATAATAATAAAAAAAGACTAATATTATGAGAGAGACAATTAATACTTTATGAAGAAAATCACAAATCACCATAAAGAAGTTAACAGAGGAAAGGGCCTCCAAAGAACCAATATAGAAGCCAATAATATAGCTCAGGTCCTTGCTTAAATAAAAGTATTATAATAATCCCCAAAACAATAGCAATAAAATACTCTCTAAAATAATTACATTTTAATACTTTAAATGCTACAAATTATTGGTTTTTTACTGTAATTTAACCATAAGATGATAAAGATAAAGATAAGTGACATTAGCAAATAGCTTATTAATTCATTACCTTATAAGTTTTGCCCTTTCCTCTAGATTCTCATCCTGGGATCAGCTTATTTGTAAAACAATAAATGAATGCAAAATTGAACTGAATATGTGCAAATATTTATACATTCCCGACCAAGAAAAAAAAAATTTATCTTAAAGGCATAAAATATATATGTTTATACATTAAAGGAAAAATTTCACAATAAAAATGATACCCCAGGGGAAAAAAAGTAATTATAATAATGAATTTGACAAGGGATAGAAGAGACTAGTATCAAATTTAAATTACTTCAAGATCATAGAAAAATAAAATTATGTATCATTCACACTCATAAAAACATGCACATTCACATATATATGCAGGTGCGTGTGTGTGTGTATATATATACACACATATACATACACACTCATGTATGAATCAGCAATTTCACAACCACAACATAATCAGCTCTTTATATAAAATAAGTGTTACATAATAATTACAACCATGGTAAATAATGGTATAATAAAACACTTATCATCTGTAAATTCTGTTCCTGCCACTTTCTTCCCATCTTTAATTCCTACAGTAATAAAACCAATTTATTTAAGAGAATAGTTCAGAACTTCATGATTCATCTGACCCTAGTTGGTCTCATTTCCCAACTTTAAAATAGACTTAACAAGCAGGCATAAGTCACCTAAAATTGACAAAGAAATACATATGGGTAAAATAATTAATTAAAGGCAAAGAAGTGAAGTATAATAATTATATTATTTATATTTCTTAAATGCTTAAGATTTAAAAGGTAAAACACAACAAAAGTAACTATAATTTTGTAATAATAAAACCATGTTTATATTTAGGATAAGTAAATAAAACCATTCATTTAATAAAAATAGTTAATAAGGGCTCAGCACTTCCATCAAAGATCCCATCTCCAGAGCTTATCAGCATTCAGGTTCGCTTATCAGGTAAAAATTCTTTCTATTGATGAACAAAATTTAATTTATGAGGCTATTTGATATACAAACTAAAATGAAGATAGATTTGAAAATGGTTTCTGAAAGCATTTAAAAATATTTTTAATTTTCAAAGAATGAATTAACTATTATACAATGTATCTTTTAATATCAGATGTTACATAATAATATATAGTTATATCATATGTAATAGGTAGAGGTTAAACCGTTAGAGAAAATAGGATAACTAAGAGAACAAAAATAAAAAACTTAATGCATACATCAAAATGTCGCAAGCAGCAGGTTGATAGGTGCAATGGTTTTTAACTCCATTCATGACTTTTTATCCCCTCAGTTTTGCTGGGTCAAGGTCATATGAAATTAGGCACACTGCAGGAATAGATAGAACATAAATCAAAAACTCTCTTTGGTTTAGCCATTCCGAAAAATATTTAATTTTAATGAATGTAGGACACTTTTTCTTTAAAAAATTGATTGTAGGTGTCTTAAAAAATAAAACATTACATTTTGAGAAGGGGGGGGGGGTTAAAATTTTGATTCTTAATGTCAATTAAAATAATTAATTTCAAAGTAAAGAAACTACAATTCAAATTTTAAAAAGACTACCATGCAAAAGAAGTAATAATAACCATCAGGTTTGTAGAGGCAAAAATGGTTTATTTTATTTATAACTTGAAAATTGCAATAATCCCGACCAGGGCCAGCTTTTATAAGGCTAACATTTAAAAAATACACACAAAAAAAATTGTATTATAAAACACAGCAAATTATCTCAAAATACATTTATTTTCCATCATATATACATAAAATAATAAATGCCCTTTCCAACATAAACTATTCATTCAGTTAGAGATGCAATGAAAACTAAGATAACTAAATACAAGGTGCATTTTTCAAAATGGAAAAAACCCCAGGTCAATAAGTGTAATCATTTGGCTGGTAGAGTAATTTTAATATTTTAACAATCTAAGAATTGATTAATTAAAATTAAAAATATATTTGAAATGGATAGGACCTAAATTTAATAAAATGAGGTTGTTATATACTGAGTAGGGATAGGGCATTAGGTGGACAATAGTTTTTTATTATTCATATTTGGATCCCAGATCTTATCTTAAAATGTAAAATACCAAAGTTTTAGGAGGAGTTAGATTTCAATTTTTCAGATTAATTGCAATAGCTTATTTTCTTTAAAATAAAAATGAGCTACAGTGTGGGAGCAACAGTAAATTTTCTCAGATGGCGGGAGAAATAATTCACAAACAAATATGTTAGTATTTTAGTAGTTATTCAATCATGAAATGAATTAAATTTAAGAATGGATTAAACTATGAATTTTATTTATAAGGGGACAATATTAAGAATATATAATATGATTTATTAAACAAAATAATAAATAACTCACATTCTATTAGGCAATAAAAAATATATAAATTGGAAATTTAAAATTTTTGTTATGATAAATTTTTTAATTTCATGAAGAAGAAAATATATAATTTAGCACAATCAAAGATAAACTCAAAATTAAAAATTTTAGCAAACTCCTTTCAGACAATTCCCAGAATTTTTTTGCTTTTGACAAACAACTTTACTTTATAATTTGATTATTTTATACTACAAATCTATTATTATTTCACAAATAAAAATAAATTAAATTTTGATGGAGAGAGGGGTTAAGATTTTTCTTTTTGAGGTTGATCACAATAGTTTATTTCAGGGGTTGAAACAGTAAATTCTTTTTGCAAACGACTTCAATTTTAACTGTAAGAAAATAACATTTCAATAAGTAATTAATGAAAAAAGTTTTTTTTAATTAAGCTAATTTAATAAGTTTATAATTTTTCCCTCATATCTAAAATATTATCCCAAAATGGTTTTGATTAAATTTTAACTTATATATTCCTTAGAAAAATAGTGATAATTAGATCTCATGAAAAGTTATTCAGAAAAACATTTCATAACTAATTTTAGAGGGCAGAATATAAAAATTTATTTATTTATTTATTTGGTAATCCGAATTTTGTAGAAAGTAACCTTTTATTACTTAAAAAAAAAAAAAAGTATAATTCTCTCTGTGCCAATAGGTACAATTAATTTTCCTGCTTTGTGGATCTTTTATTTATTTATTGCATTTTTTCTTTGAAAACACTAATGAATTGTCAAACAGTAGTCAAATATGAATGCAACTACTTCCAAGAGAGAGTTTGGTGACTTCTCATTATTTAATTTCAAATTTAAATCTCAGACAGAAAAAAAAACCTGGTTTTTGGAGTTAACTGCAGAACCAAAATACATTACACTATACAAATACAAAAAAGCAGGTTATTTTTAACTTATTTGAAAAACTACATAATGAAAAAATAGTGAATTACCTGAAATAACAGAGACCATGAAACTTCTTTGTTCCTAACAATAAAGATATAAAGGTTAATGTAGCTATTAATGAAGAAATATCAGAAGAAAAAAAAACTTTATTCCTAAACCCTTATTTTTTACACATAAAATAAGATAAAATTAAAGAAAGAAAAAAAAATTGAATTTAAATTGTTGCAAAAAAGTGTGGGGTTACAGTCTGGCCCTGGACAGGAGGCTGGCTGTTGGAGCTTGCAGCAGCAGAGCAACATGAGAGAAGTTGGTAATGCTTCTGAGTAACTTCACTGGGAAGGAGAAATGGATTGACTCTTAGTTCTCTGTGAAGCTGTTGGTTTCTAATGAACCAAGAGGCATTGACAGCCTTTGAAAGTATTTGGTTTTTTAATCCCTGCATTTTAAGTGTCAGTTAATGGCATTGTACTAGATGGGGGAGTAAGTAGTTGTATGATAGCAACCTAGATGTAGATTAAGATTTTAAATTTTTATCTCCTTTTAACCCCAACCCCCTCTGCCCACACCTTTGACCAACCATGAACATACCAATGGTTTGCAAAAAGAAGCTCAAATTTTTAATACATTATTTAAAAATTGCTGATACTAGAATATATACAGCGGAGTTGCAAATTCTGTTCCTTCATGTTTTACCCTAAACTTTTCCTCTGTTTTGAAGTAAAAGGTCCAGTATTCTAAGGAATAGCATAGAATAGGAAGGAATGTTGACCTAAAGACTGTCAAATTTGTCCTCTTAAAGACCTCTCTTCGGTTTAGGAAACCTTTCCTGACTATGAGAAACATTCTTCCAGCTGCTCCCACTCGCTGCTGCATTTCCTCCACTATATAACCGCTTTCATAGAGATAAACACCCAATTAACCTTATCCAATCCCTCTCCATTTTGTGACACTCACTATCCTGTGTGGCCTACTTCCATACTGGCACTTCGTTTTGTCAGGGTTTATATCAATGTTAATCAAAGCAAACTCTACTTTGAGTACATTAAGATTAATTTGATTGTAGTATCATTGCCAAGGTATCCGCAAGCAAGGAGTAAAAAAACGATTTTCTAACTTATTGTTAGATCCACTACATTAAAAAAAAAAAAAATTCTTATTTTTTATTTGAACTTGATATTTCAGGAGTTCCCTCATAACTATTCATACAATTTCTCTCAATAAAGAGCTTAGCCTTTTCTTTTTGCATTTAAAAGCTACATATCAAATTATATTTATTTAAATTATTAAAATTTAAAAACCCACACATACACATACACACAGGCACAAGTACATATAAACCCACACACACTCATATATTTATATGATTTATATATTACGGACTATCATTTTTGGTATCTAGTAGGTAGCATTGGAGAAAATGTCAAATATATATATTTTTATTAAATCCACCACGGTAATAACTTTAATATCAACATACCTATGGGATTTGCTAAAAAAGAATAAGACTGGAAAAGTAAAAAAGTGGTAGGTGCTAACCTTTTAAGCTCATTCTCAGATAACTTTCTTTTTATGTGCCTAGATGAAAAATGTAATATTTTTACATTTAAGATTTATAACATCCTTATAAAAAATATACTACAGAAGATATTTAAAATTTAACTAGTAGGATTGATCTGTAAATATTATTTATTTTCACCCTGTAGGCAAGCTAGATTAGCTTAAAATGCTTCAGATATGGAAATCTATTTAAAAAAAGCACCTACTGCACAAAATATTTCTGTGTTTTTACAACAATGTACATACCAGATATATAGAGACAAAGAAGTGAATATAATTTAATATATTTTACAACACAGACTATATTCAAAGTGTTAATGAAATATAATCTTGAAGATCATCTATACATTATATTACATTTCAAATCCTAAATTAATCTGATCTACTAATCTTCAGGTGTGTGAAAGAATTAATAAATATATAGAAGGTCGGAAATTAGACTTTTAAGTCAACAGTTGTAATTACTCAGTATAAGAGTTAGTATAACTACTTATTGAGATTTTCTCTGGGAAGAGTTAGTTTCACTTTATCTTTGATTCATTTATTTATTATTATACCAAACTCGTAATCATGTTCAATAGTTTCATGCAAGGGCTGATAGATGAACAATAATTTATCTTTCAACTTTTAATAAATATCTCATCTAGTACTTAATTAAACCAGTGATGAAAGAAAGAAGATAATAAAATAATATATGTTATAATGAAAAGTTTATTTGAACTAATTTTTATTTATAAGTACCAATTATAATTCAAATTATTCAAGTCAATTCTGGTAGGTACCTAAAAGTGAGTATTAGATGATTTTTATATTGCTTGGAAAACATTTTAACATAAAGGCAACTTTTAAAGAACATCCACTTTGGCAAGTTATGAACATCAAAATCTATAAATGTAGAGCAACTTTAATGGACTTATAAAATGAATCATTCACAAGGATGACTGTATGTTTGCTATACCATCCAAAAAGGCTGGACAAATGAAGATTATTTTTGTTAAGGCAAGTCCAGCAAGCCTGTAATTTACCTAGATTCATCCTGGTGAATTTTAAGCTAGCTGGAAACTCACTTTTGCCAAAATTCAATTTGTAAATGAGGGGCAAGGATTTGTCAAGCCATTATCACACTAGTGTCGTTCTGGTTGCCAACAATTCAATCTCATGCTCAATTTACAATTAATTTTTTATAGGTTTAACATTCAATTTTTTATTACTATTTAGGTTTATTTTTATTCAATGGAGATTAAGGGGAAAGCATTCCTGAGATAAATGAAAAAATATAAAAGCAGAATTCATTCTAGGTAAATAATGTCAAGTAGACTAACCTTTCATTTATACTACTGTAATGGAAAAAAATAGTGGAAAATTTTTAAATTTTTTAGAATACCTTATTTTTTATAAGGTAAATTATTTAGCAGGATTTTTTTTAAATATATATTTTTTAACCTGAACATTTACCACTCCCCTGATTTTTATCCAAAGCCAAGACAATTACCATATACATAACTGTGTGTGTATGAGCGCCAACATTCTATATGACAAAGTTTTCTGTTTCTCTTAATAAAATTTGGATTACCATTTTTAAAATTAAAAGGAATAGCAATAGGACTCTCGAATGGAGTTTTTGAGATTTTAAATCTGATTAAAACAGTATTTTTATGCAGTAAGTCTAATATTGAATGTAAAATAATCTATATGAATTTTGTTTATGGGCAAAAGAAATATTTGAGTTAGTTAAATAGCGAAATTGAATAATTTGGAGTAGGGATTGATCAAATAATTTGTTAACTGAACGATCAAAAAGCCATAATAAATTGTTTTTCTAAATGCCCTGTCATTCATAAATACAAAAAGAAATTGTTTATTGATAAGGAAATCAATCTACTAGGAGGAGTTTTATCTGAAATATATAGTCTTTTTTTTCTTCCTTTTTTTTAATACAGCAAACATAATATTTAACTAAGAGCAATAATACCCTACAGATTGGTTCACGAATAAAATAAATATTTTCGGAGATACATAATGAAGTATAACAATAAGGAGGAAGGTTTTAATTTTAATTAAGTAACTAATGGCTTAGGAAACAAATTGTATAAAACTAAAATATTTCTTTTAATAATAAAAAATAATTACAGTCAGTGAGTTGCACAAAATACTGTTTTTATTTAGACTTGACGTTTAGGCAAACACCACTGGGGAGTTTTAATGACCTGAGTTTGATTTGAAGAAACTCAACCTTTATTTTTTATTTAAAAGAAGCAAACCAAATTTCTTAGTTGTTTTTCACAAAAAAAAAAAAAAATTAAAATAGGGCTCAAACATAAAACCAAAAAGAATCTTATATTTGAGTAAAATTTGACAAATGAGAGTGAATAACTTTTAGTGCAACCTATAATACTACTGTACCTTTATTAATGCAACAGAAGACAAATAGTGGGCATGTAACATATGTGTGCTTTAAAGAAAACTTTGAATACACAAGAGTATTAGTATAACATCAAAATTTTGCCTAGAGAACAATGTTAATGACAAAATATTTCAGTATTTATGATGATACTAACAAAATATATATATATGTGTGTGTGTGTGTGTCAAATCAACCAGGGAACTATTTTTGAAGACTACCATTGTTAGAGGTCTGCAATATTCCCTTTCTTGGCTAGATTTACAACCCTCCCATGCAAATCTGGGACAAATACTGTCAACATTAAGTGAATTCATTTATAAGAATCTCAGAAGTATTTTTAATTAAAGCATTTATGTCTAAATAATCCTATAATAATAATAATCCTAGAAATAATAGAGAAAAAATACCTCGATTGAAGTAGCACAGCTATCACTTACGTGAGCTGCATCCTGCGATGTAATGCACTGAATGTACATGATGCATAAGAGCCATTTTATCCACTGAAGAGAATGGGCATTCAGAGCACTGGTATGTTTTGCTCATTCGGACTGCATGATTCACAAGAGAGTGTACTCGTAGGTTATCTTCATCATTAGTTTTATAGCCACATGTTTCACACTTGTAGTTCGAGGGAAGTTGGGCATGACAAACCCGAACATGGCAAACAACATTCATCTCACTAGTCGTCTGGAAGTGACATTTCTTGCAAGTGTAAAGTGTATGGCCTCCAGGGCCCGAAGTCCGAATTATACCATCTTGGGCCCACGACATTCTTTTCAATATATAAGCTGGGCAGACTTAGTGGATAATGAGGCTCACTGAAATACATTGCATTAGGTTAAAATTTAAAGTCTATTGATAACTTAACCGCTGAGACAGTTATTCAGATCCTAGGCAACAGTTAAGGATTAAAAATAAAGTAGTTTAGATTTTAGTATCCCAAATATTATTTATTTTAAACAAATTTATTTACTACTATAAGTTTTGAGCTTCTCCAAAATAATTAGCTTCAAAGATTATTTGCTTTCAATGCAAGACACCATATTGCCTTTATAACCAATGATAATAATATTGTCATTCGACAAATGCCCATAAAAGCAGGATTTGGCTGAAATGAATTTCAAAGATCCTGATCGTTTACTGATATTTTTAAGTTTTAAGTGAACTATATGTTGTTTTTACATCCCTCGTTAATAAAATAGTACCAGGAGACCAAGCTTAGCTCAGAATTTTTTCTTTGCTTATTTAACTATTTATAACTCATTTAATAAAATTAATTAAAAAAATTATTAACAAGAAAAAAACCTAATACAATTCAGAATTAAACAATATAATTTAAATGGTTTATGGTTAATTTTTTTTTTTTTTCAGAATTAACATGAATTATTGATTAAGTCAATGTTATGAGATCAGTTGGTAGCTTGTGGAGGCAACAGCTTAAGCTTAAGAACTTCAGTGATGAAAATCCAAAATTGCATTAACAGAATAAGAAAATACAGATATTTTTTAATAATGAAGTTAAATATTGGTTTGCTATTAATAATAATAACAATAGAATTTTCTAAAATTTATGACTAACAAAAATGAACTAATGAAAATTAATTCTTTAATAAAAATTACTAAATGTCAATGATCTGTTTTTTTGTTGCAGAGTGATCGTTTACTTGTTGCAGATTGAACATATATATTTTGAAGGAATATTAAACAGCTGCCAAGACACAGCATAATTTCTTTCTTTCATACAAATGATCACTATTCAAACAAGAAGTCGCACTAATGAGAAAAAACAAGACTGAACTGTAATGTAAGCATATTTTACCAGTTTGCTATCTTAACCCCTATACTGTTTAGTATATACTAATACACTAGACAATGTAGGCAAAATTATTTTTTACAAAATCATTATTGTCCTTTTCATCAGCTAATGATTAATAAAGTAAGTACTTTACCACAAGAGTATTTATTATGACTACATTTATGAAAACTAAAAAAGGAATTTTGATTCATCTTGCTTACTTAAACTAATTAAGTTACCTTTAATACATGAGGGGATTATTGAAGCTGAAATAGTCATAAGGAATTTAATTGTTCAATTTTAAATTGCACACTAATTAATGTCAAGATAAGTACTAATTTTAAACTATTTATAATTATGTTAATTATATCATTATTAATATATAATTTAGATGTATATCATTTGAAAGCTTGTAATTTTATTGGGTTTCAGAAAAATTTATGCTCAAGAAGGCTTAAAATAGTATGTTCATCAAGAAAAAAAATTAGCAAACAAGCAAGCTATGAAAAACAGGGTCCTTTCCAAATTGAATCTTATCATACCTAAAGTATGCAAGTGAAAATCCTTTTTAGTGTTAGCCTTAACTAGTACTTTAAAACACACAAAACAAGAGGTTATAAAATAAACATATTGCCCATTAATAAAATTCAAATAATACATGCAATATTTAATAACACAATGAAATGCACATATCAATAGCAAATTAACACATAAAAGTAGTTGTATTTGTATTCATAAACAAGTAAATGTGGAGATATTGAGGTAAATAAAAAAACTCTTCTATTGTAAAATCGATTATAGTTATTAATGTGAAGAATCAGACTGGCAAACTTGGGTAAAATTTTAGTATTTATTTAATAAATAAATGATTTATTTTTTATTTGGACAATTAATTGGTATATAAATATAATGAATTCATCTTTCAAAAACATCATAAAGTTCAGGTAATTCCCTGCGATCCCTTTTATACTCATATGCCTACCTATTTCAGAAGGTAAACCTGTGCCTATTTCTATTTTTTTTTTTTTTTTAATATGCATGAATATACATAATAAATAAAAATGAATAACCAAAAGTTTTAAAATAACAGGAATGAGTTACAAAGAAAGAGAAGAGAAACCTCATTTCTCTCCAGTTGCCCTATATTTTTTTTAGAGGATATATATGTCAATGAACCTTCATTAAAATTCAATGGTGATTTATAAATATATTTAAAATTTAATATATTAATTGATAAACTTAACATACATTGAAAAATGCATTGAACACATTTCTCTTTTCAAAAACAAGTAAATTACTGCAAGCCCTATAGACATATTGCAGCATAGAAAAGCAA
>KZ808294.1:156890-172868 GCA_000696205.2 Oncopeltus fasciatus
CCCCTAATATGTCCACTATAAATCAGTTAATAAAATACAGGAATCAGGATTATTTCGACCACTATAACAACCTAAATTAATGGATTTTTATTTATTTAAATATTATTATTATATATTTAATAAATTATAATAAATAAATTATTATTAACTAAAATAATAAATAATATCTCATTCTTTAATTTAGATTTTCCAGGCTATACCTGATTTTTTAAGAAAGTTTAACAGACCATCCACTGTAGAGGGGTTGTTCCCAAGGCACTCCGCCACATTTCTTCCAATGCCTTCCCTAGTGAAGTAATTCTGATAAACTGGGCAAACCTCTATGATGTGCTGGATTGTTAGGTGATCCGATTTTTATTAAAAAGTTTTCATTTGAGAACAATCAATTCATCCAAATGTGGTTAAATTATCTGTTAAATTTTAAAAATTGCTCTAACAACCATTCTATTACATATATTATTAACTATTATCGATCTTGGGCTTTTGTCTGTTCTCTTTGTTTTTTCATGTCTCAATCGGTTATCCTTTTGAGAAATTGTTTGGATTAGTGGGAAGTTTTAGCGGAGATGTATCTTATGAAACTGGTCTTTTATTTGGTTCATAGCTAACCTTCTGCCACAAAATTATAAATATGCTTTTAAATGGTGCTTATAAATGACATATAGTGTTTATAAAATTTCGTTGGTTAGCACTTTTTTACCTAATGAATTAGTTAAAAAAGTTCTAACCTTACTGCTATGGATTATATGGTGCTATGTGGAATTTCAAAAATGAATCCCTTATGATGAAAGGAGTACGCTTAGAAGCGAAGTATTCTTCGGACCATTTAGATGGTAAACCCATTATGAGTGCCAAGTAGCGAATTTCGTTGATTAACATGTCCTGGTTTTAGTATTTGTTAAAAAATATATATCTTAAATAGTTTAACGTTAAGCAAAATAAAAATGCGCTATACGTTTTCTCTAAAGTACTTTTCCTTCTTTAATTAAATTAAAATACAAACAGTATAATGTTATTTTGATGTCAATTTCAAATATTGAATTCTTTGTACTTTGACTATTTAATAGCTGTGAAACAGATATTTCCAGTTTTTTGTCCCCTTTAAAGTACCATATGAATTATACTGAAATTTTCCAAATGGCATTCTAATATGAAAAATACAAAATATGAAATATAAACATTACAATTAATTTATAAACTGTCTCGAAGAAGAAAAAATATCAATAATCTCCATTTTTACCGAATATGCTCTGAAGTCTTCAAGAAGCACGTTTTTCCCCCCTATAGCGAATTGTAGAATTCTAGTCCAATAATCTATAAAATTCTATATTCATGTGGTCAGCCGATCCGCAATATTTTATTAAAACAATCGTGGGGAATGAAGCTATTCATGTTAATCCTATGACACGACATTTGGAAAATATCAAGGAATCTTCATCGACCTTACAATCGGTGGAGCTAAAATATATAATAGGGTGAAAAAAACAAAAACCGTTTTATCAAAAGTTATCAACATTCCAAAAGAAAATATGTTGAAAACATAAAAATAATCCATTTCTAGCTTAGAGAATCTAAGTTTCGTCATCCCCATTCAACTTTTTATACAAAAAATAAAAATAAAAATAAAAAAAACTTCAGCTACGTTATTTGTATCAAAGAAGAAAATGAGAGTGTCCAACGAAATTCTCGTATTTTTAAGGCATTACTAGAAAACAATTTCCACAGAAACTGAAGCAACTCGTCAAATTATTAAATATGAAAAGTAATGTGTCCATGGCCAGCGCACTGTGCGAAGTTGGTTTGAAAAATTTTGCAGAAAAGATACCCCATCAGAAATGAAGGGGCGACCATTAATGGATATTTATGAGGTTCTGCTGGAAGCTGTTGAGTCAAATCTGTCCACAAGTACTCGCGAACTTGCCTGGGAGCGTTTTTTGTGACGATAGATAGTGTTACTCACCATCAACGAATGGGGAAGGTGAAAATCAGCAGTAGACTGGCACTTCACGAACTTATTTCTCCGCAATGAGCTAAGAGCCCACAATTGATGCTCTGTGAATTCTGAACTCTACTGCGAACAACTGAAAAGACTGTACGCGAAGTTGTCTTGAGTGCTATCCTGCTTTGATCAACCGAAAAGGAGTTTTATTCCAACAAGATAATACTGGTCCTCCAACTGTCCATCAAGCCAAAGAAAAGTTCTAAGAACTTCATGAGTTCAGCCTACTTTAATTGCCGCAAAAAAAAATTGTTCTAGGATCGTTTTGTATGGTGAAGAAACAGCAAATCTAAGTTTTGACACTTGAAAGTAAAGTAGTCCTTTTACTGGCCAAAAAATTTTAAATTTTCCGACTTTCCAATTTTAGACTATTTTTGAAAATACAGTCCATTTTTTATTTTGTAACTTATCATTTTCAGTAAATTTAATGGGACAAAATCTCTCTCGATAAAAGAAAGAAAGTTTTCAATTTTTACAATGGAATTAACGACTAATTTTGCAATAATATCTCTTTATAAAAGTTACAGAACATCAAGTTGTGAGTTCAAGAAGAACCAATTTTTTCAAAATTGTTGCAACTTTAAAAGTTTTAACTTATAAAGTAAAATTGGATTAAATCAAATTCACACTATCGGATTTGAATTCAACAAATAGGAAGTTTTTGAATGAGTTTTTATGTATTCATTTATATATATANTTTTTTTTTTTTTTTATTTTTTTTTTGTGATTATGCTAAACCAAAGGTATTCCTTGTGCTGGATTGGTTCTCTCTGAAACGAGATTCGGGGAACCGAGGCGATGTTATTTTATTAATATAATTTTATCAAGTAATTTTTCAGTATTAAAACTCCATTACCTTATTATATATATATATATTTATAACCAATTAAACCTATTGGCGAAAAAAGGGGTATATAAATGCTTCGTAATTAGATTACAAACATCATAACATTTTAATCTTACCTTTTATTTATTTTTGGGCATCATTGTTTCAAAAAATTAATTTGATGTAATCTTGATACCCTAAAATTTTTTCTCTGAACGATTTAAAAGATTTTTAGAACTGTGGTGTTTTTCTTATTCCCAGATTTGAGGTAATAAATAAAATAGGCAATTTGGATTCATTTTGCGAACGCTGCTTCTGATCTCTCACATGACACACAATGCACTTGATTTAAAAAATAAAAAAATAAATAAATAAAATCATTCAAAATTGTAGAAACTTTTGAAATATCGTGTCACCAGGTTGCTTGACAAGAAATTATTGGGGGGAAACCTGCCTGATGTTAAGGTGACATTGGAAAACGCCGATTCCATCACTCCCCGGTAAAAGCTGTTCCTTTTTCCACCGGACCATGTCGGCGTAGGCGTATTGTTCGGGCGACGGCGGTTCCAATTAGTCCACAAAGCAGGTGGCGCATTTGCCCATATGGTCTAACTGCGCACCGGATCGCACTGTTTCTAGCTGACTCGTTTTGGTCTCGGCTCGGGGTATCTGCTGCCTCACTGGTTCCTCTTTGGTTCCTCTTTCAGCTGAGTTCATTCTAGGACAATACGCTATCCTAGACAGCTTGGGCACTTTGGTAACATTTCTTTCGAACCTATCGCCCGACACACAGCTGAGAAACTACAAGTACAGCCCGCCGCCAAACCCTATGTCACACACACACAACACTCACACAATTATATTTTAAGCATATATATTATTATCATACCTTCTATTATCCGTCTTCATTGGTTTCTGCAAACCATCTTCCAATGAAAAACCAATGAAGACGGATAATAGAAGGTATGATAGTTCTATATTCATTGGTGGTGGAAATAACCTTTTAGATTATA
The DNA here is from genome assembly GCA_000696205.2 of Oncopeltus fasciatus. Classification (NCBI taxonomy): domain Eukaryota; kingdom Metazoa; phylum Arthropoda; class Insecta; order Hemiptera; family Lygaeidae; genus Oncopeltus; species Oncopeltus fasciatus. The sequence continues at coordinate 160,729 of KZ808294.1, forward strand.
TATATTATTATTAAATTCATGTTATTACAAAATGTTTTAATTTAACAGANAATTTTAATATATTAATTGATAAACTTAACATACATTGAAAAATGCATTGAACACATTTCTCTTTTCAAAAACAAGTAAATTACTGCAAGCCCTATAGACATATTGCAGCATAGAAAAGCAAATAATTATAAACTTTAATGAAATACTAAGCTAATTAGAAGCAAGTTTTTTATTTTATTTTATAGAGAAGAACAAGAGATTCATAGTTAGTAAAACAAAGTAACACAGAACTTTACCTTAGTATTCAAACATTTTTTTTTTTTCAGTCTAAAACAGTATTTTATAGGGCCTCAATGAGCACGCATAAATAGTTTGAGAAATAACCATGAGCACAAATCCTGTAAGGAACATACCAAGCTTAGCCTAGTTCAAATTTTCATCAACCTACTTTCCTGTTTACAGTTGCCATAACCTGAAGGGGGAGGTTCCTACTTGCTCGTTCGTTTAAATTATATCGATTGTAACAGTATACTTTTCTTGCAAAAGGTTTCTGTCCTTTGTGAGACCACTTTAGCGCCTTATATTTTAGGAAGTAGAAAACACTTAACCTTTTATTACGCTAAGAAAAAATTATAATTATTTTGTCGACTCGTTAACTTTTTTTTTTGGCTTTGTTAAAATATAGGAACATAAAATATATAATATATTAACTAGTATGTTTAATTCTTGCCAAAAAAAAAGAGTTTTTTTAACTCTATAATCTAGTTTATATTAAATATGAAAACAATATGTTCTCTGAAATTACATTAAACAGTTAGCTCTCTAATAACTACTACAGTAGTATATTCTTTTATGAGAATCTCTACTAAATCAATATGTACCCAACGGTTAAGACCCCCTTGAGTGATTATGATTTTAATTTGAGGAAAAGTTTGAAAAATTATGAAAACCATTAGTAGAATTGGAAGATTGCATCAGTGGGGTCTGATATATGTACCAGTTGAAAGTCAATAAAGGGTTGGTTGACATTTTTCAATTCATTTTATTGGACATTAATAAGAGAAAATATATTGATAAATAATCGAAAAGAACAATAATGGTAAAAGGTAAATTGCTGAAGTTTAGTTCCAAACCGATTGGGAGAGACATGAGGGACTCACATTCTTATGTTAGAACATAAGAATGTTTTTTGGAGAATTACATTTCATACACATTATACTTTATAATTGTTTTGGCATAATTGAAAGCGGATTAATATACATAAACATATTTTACAATACGAGACAATGCTCCAAAAATGAGGTTTTGATGAAATCACATTTGCTCCATATTCGTACAAACTTATATTTAATTTGGCATACAAGTCAGATTTTTTTGTCGCAATTAATTTCTAAACGTTATTTAGTAAATTAAAAAACTTCATTGACTAAATAGTTCGTGGAATGAAGGCGTTTTCGAAATACAAGTAAAAACTTTATGTTAGCAACTGCATCCGGGAACGTTTTGAAAACGTTTAAGAAAGGTCAACAACAAGAGTGGCAAAGAAATCTAAGCCGAAGTATGGAAACTGAAGAGAAAAGAAGAAAAGACAGTTCACAAAAAGGGGGGAAAAAATTAAACTAAGGGAATGAGTATTATATTGAGCGGTAATGAGTATTTGTATGTGAATTTTCCAAATCATGCAAACCATATTCCTATTGGTCAAAAACAAACTCTGCATTTAAGTATTAAATACGACTTTAAATACAAGAGTATTCAAGACTCTACTTTCTTATCAGTTTTAAATCAACTTGCCACTTTCAAATAAAAAAAACAAACAGCCAATTGCGGCTTCTAGACCGTAAATTTAAAATACACGGTTGAGGTAAGCCCCCACTACTAATCGTTCTATTTTGCTGAGTAACTTCTAAATTATATACTTTTATTAACAAACTAATTCGTATCATTTTTCTAAACTAAATCTTACGTCTGCCGCAGAGACAAGACATTTTGCACTCGTACTAGAAATTACACAGCTAAATCCCCACTCCTTATCAGCCGATTTCGCTGAATAACCAACTTAACCTTTCATTTAGAATTTAAAAGCGAAATGCCACTTTTCACTAAGAAAACAACTTTTCTTTTTTAAATTCCTATGGCGTCAAATTAAAACTTCCGGTTCAGTAAAACCTCCAATTATAAATTGAGCACAATCCCCTTAGAGAAATCTACTTATTCACGTTGGCGCCATGACTTGACTTATGAAAAATTTCAACGGATCATTACTGAAAAGACAATGGAGAAGCTAAAAAAAATTGATTATATTTTATTGAATATAAACGTTATAAAATTACGTTTTATACCAATAATATTCTATAATACGTACTTTTATAGAATTATCTATAATACTTTTATATAGAAGTATCTGTAATACTTTTAATATATCAAATAACAAATAAGATATAACGTGAACATGTACTTCTTCCAGGGTTTGCAATGAAAAGCCTAATACAAAATTTGGTGTCAATATTTTAAAAATAAGAGGTCCCTCCTAACAAAAGAATCTACATTCTTGAATATCTATCTTAAGATTATTATTTTTTTAAATTTATAGAATATAAATATTATAACAATTAATTTTACATCTACTTTATTCTGATTTTTCNCTTGTTATTGCCAAGGACCTACTTTTGGTATTGGTAAATATCAAAGGTCTGTACTGATTTATTGTAGTATTCACTATATAAATGTAATAGTATTATATTGTTGCTATATTAAATTTTTTTATCTATTGTTTCAATTTTAATTGTTAATTTACTTTTTAAGTTATGTAATTTATATTTCTGCTTTTAAAATGGTTATGTATATATATTTGTGTATGTCTGTGTGTTCGAATATAACTTATTGCACACTAAGTACTATATAACGTAATGTAAACAAGCACTAAAAAACAGAAAACCTTTAAAAGAATGGATAACAGAAGGGCGTAATAACCATGATCTTGATCGCCTTATAAACCTTATATATATGTATATTTCTTTTTATATAGTCACACGAATCAATAAGTCATACATAAATTAAATAATTTATTTCTCTGTTGTGTTTCACTGTTGCAAAGATAATAACAATGAGTTTCATTGTTGCAAATATAATAAAATCATTTCAAATAAATATTTAGAGTAGAAGTATCTTATATTCTCCATTTTTATAAGAGTAAGCATGTGGAAGAGTATGTGCTTACAGACTTATCCAATGCTGCTCTCTTTGGCAACGAATTTTTTTATTATTAAATATTGCATTGCAACCACATGGATCATTTATGTAATAACTTTCATATAATTTCAGATAGGATTGAGCTTTTCTTAATTTATGAGAACTGTCCTATGTGGGCCTTGAATAAAGCAGTCCATGTCTGTCTTTGTCCATAGTGCACGCATATCGCATGGTAACCGCTGTTCAAGCCACATCGATCGATATTACAGCTATCGACCTTTGCAGAATGTTAAATTATATTACTCATCTCCAGACCCATAAATAAAAAATCACTATTGAAAATTACACTTTAACTCGAATAATATATCAATCCTATTTTCATTAGAAATAGGGAAAAAGTTTTGAAATATTTTTGCGGATCCTTATTTACCTAACATTTGAGAACTTAAAAATAGGTGAGTAGGTTGCCTACCTTGACTGAACCCCAATAACAATATCTAATAATATCTACGGTCAAAAAAACTCTCCAATTGAACGTAAGACAATGGGTTTTATGAAACTCAATAGAGTAAAATGTGATTTTCTCGCGTTTATTTTCTGTAACATTGTTACGAAATATTGTTATTCAGGAAGAATTTTACAAATTTCCTCATTCACTCTTATTTATATCCATATTTAATGAAACATGAATTTATATACGGTGCTATTAATAATTGCTATTAATCCATGAATGTAGGTGCTAATAATAATTGGGTGCCCACCAAGTCATTAATTCTATTAATCAATTGTGTAGTTAAATAATTAATTATAAATGAAACAAAATTGCTTTTTATTCCCAAATAATACAGCTCAAGATTTTAGAATTGAACTGGAGGGAGTTATCATTAGATATATTGTTCTTCTGCGAACAACTGAAAAGACTGTACGCGAAGTTGTCTTGAGTGCTATCCATAAGATAATAAATAAATTAAATAAAATAAATTATATTTCACTTAGGAGGGAGAGGGGGCCCATTGTTTATTCCCATTCCCAACTTATGAATATGTTGGGTAACTTATAATCCAAAACGATTGTTAAGGAATAAATTTAGGAATGTAATTTCCACATTCTTGCCTGTGTAAAGCATAGCTTAGAGGCCATTCATTTTTCCCTCATTGTTCTCTAATTTGGCTTGTAAATTAAATTTCTTAATTTACTTTTATTTATATAACTCTTTAGTGAAAGATAGATAGTCTCCTAAGGTTATGCAGTTCCTCCGTGATGTAGTTCTTCTGTTGAACTGTCGTTTCTACTCAGATTTATAGATTGCAGAAAGGCGAGAGCTTCGGCGACTCATGAGCACGACGGAAGCCCCACCGCGACTATCAGCTGGTGGACTGACGAGACAGAGTGGAGGGGGGCTAGCGGCCTGCCTCAGTCAGTGCCGGCGCTCTCAGTCAGTGCCTCGTGATGCCGCTCTTCAAGAAGACTCCGTCCAAGCGCGAAGACGAGGAGCCGCTGAGCAAGGCCCCACCCTCGCAGCCACAGGGGCGCTTCGTCTTCCACTGCCAGCAGGCGCAGGGGAGTCCCACGGGCCTCATTTCCGGCTTCTCCAACATCAAGGAGCTCTACCAGAAGATCGCCGACTGCTATGATTTCCCCGCCTCTGAGGTAACCTTATCAGCTATGATAGCTCTTATCAGTGTACTGTCAACATGCATTATCTTACCCCCCACTCTCCTCCTCTCCAGGTTAGCAATACCTTGCAGTGATATTGTTTTACTTTCACTCTCCCCCCCTCCCTCCCCCCACTCTAGTACTCCCTGTACACAAAGAGTACAGGATTTAAAGCGAAAAAACTCTTCTACACTGGACAGGGAATTGCATGTTCATGAAATAGTGCAGAATAGAAGTGTTTTTCATTTATCTGAGATTTGTCACTACATATTGATTATTATATTATAGTTGATCTTTCTTTTCTTTGTGTTTTCCCAATGTTTTTCAGAGATTACCCGCGGTATAGAATTTATTTCTTGTGTGCTCCATATTATATCTTCTAAATGGATTTTTATATTTAGAATTTTGCTATTGAGCTGAGAGAATAACGTTAACAATAATAATACTGACAATATTTAATAAAGTAATTTGTTTTAATAAGCAGCATTAATTTAGAGAATGGAAAAGATAAAGTAAAAAAAGAAAGAATCTCACCAGACAGTGACAATAGAAAGATGACATACATTGTATTGTGTATTTTAACTTTGAGAAAGTTAATGAATAGAGAACATAAAAGTTTTCGAAGAAACAAAAAGTGCATAAGTTTTTGGCTAAAATAAAAACTTTTTTGATTACAAATTAGTTTTTAATTCTTCAACTATTAAGACCGAATTCCTGATAATCCTCTCTTCAAAAAAGGTTTTATTTTAGCTAACATTTCGGCCTGAATTCACCCAATTGATCATAAAACTAATTTTTCTTTCAGAGGAGGTTAGTCCATACATTCACAAGTTAATCCTTTCATTCAATTTTTCTCGTTTATCTAATACCTCGATGCCCAGCATTATGCAACAGTTTGCATACTCTAACTTGTAGTGATTACTCATCGCTTTATTTATACCTACGTGCAGCAGTTTAGCGTGATTGGTTTGGTTTCCAATTTTGTGTCGAGTACCGACGAAGAATTTATTTGACAAGATACTGCTGATTAGGATTAAACATTTAGAAATAGATTGTTGTCGTTGGATGTAAAGTTTATCATGTTGTCTACAGTGGCCTACCATTAACATGCCCTTATCTAGTCAACTTATAAACAACTGAAATATATAATGAAAAATAGAGTTCATCTGTCTGTGAGCGGACATTGTATAGTTCACTCATATAATAGATGTAGTCGCTGGCTCTGTCTTCAGTGCTACTGAATGCACTACAGGTAATGACCTACTTGTACAAGTAATTAGCGTATCATTAAATTAATATTCGTGGGTATAAAAAAAATAACAACTATAAACTATAATAACTTCTACTATGTATTTTAAAAAAACCAAAATTAGACTTATTTGAAAAAAAAACATTCACAAATATTATTTTCCTGAATTATCAAAGTATGTATACCTATATTGGCTTTTACTTGCAATAAGATAATGGGATTCTGGTTGAAATCAGAAATCAGGGAAGGACGATTTTGAGAAAGATCAAAATATTTATATTTATTTTTTTCTGATTAAGGAAAATATTTGAGATTAAAACATTAAAAAATCAAATTTTCTAAAATGCGTGTTCTAAAATATAATTTCGAAAATATAAAAATGCCCTCTGCAATTTTTAAAGTAATGAAACCAAATTTAATATCTTCCCTTTTTTGGGGGGCAATAAGTTAATAAGTTCGTTGATGGCTTAAATAAGTTTGTCGGAGTAGAGGGTGATCTTAAAGATTGACCAAAAACTTAAAATATTAATATATTTGTTTTTATTAGCTTTATTGAAAAAAAGAGAAAAGTGTAGAGCAAAATAAGTGTAAAATGTAATTTTGCAACATTTATGTTTTATAAAATTTTTCAAAATTTTATGAAAAATACAATTTCCAGTTTTGAACTGATTCTCTTGTTTTTATTAAGTAGAAAACAATTTCAGTATTTAGGATTTTAATTGCGAATCCTTGAAAGAATTCTTATAATAGTTGTAAGAAGTTTTTTTAAAGATTATGTCCTATAGAATTATTATAAAAAACGTCTGTTAATGAAGTTATTACATACTGTTATTACATACTCTAACTAATATATATATATAAATTCGTATCATTNACTGGAAAGTACACCGGCCCGGACAGCAGGAGATCCAGGTTCGATTCCTGGCTGGGACAGATAGTTTTTTATTTTCTATTCCCTCTCAATAATTGTTTGAAATTTTCGTGGGATAAAATACCACAACTAAATTAAATATTTATACATTTTAACCTATTAGCATCCTTAAAGTTTTTCTTACTTCAAATAACAATAAGGTATATGTATACAATTTTTAACGAAACATATATTTTAGTATCTCCAATGTGGGATCGGCAGAGACCTGTTTTTTCTTTTTTTAAAGTTGTGTCAAGATGGCAAGATGTTCTTCTTAAGCCCCCATTTTCATATAAGACATCCACCAAAATATAATTTCTTTAAGGATTAGTAATAATAATACTAAATGCCTAATTTGCTTTCAATATTTTAAAAATAAGAAGACCTTCCCAACATCCTAAATTAAATTATTATATGCCATCCTAATGTGCGTTTATTTTTTGAATATTATAGAATGTTTTTAAATACTTTTTGAAAATATTTTTAAATTAAAATTTGCGCCTATATATTTTGTTCTTACATTTTTTTCGGAACGTTGATAACCTTGATGATAATAAATTTAGGTCTCGCTCTATACCACCCCTCCCCCTCGTCCTATGTCAGCTGTAAACAAACAAATCCAACGATTTGCAAAATGAAGCTAAAATACTAAATTTGGATGAATTATTATTTTATTCATTATTTCAAAAACTGCAGACGCTAGAGTGTAGTAATTTATGAGTGAAATATACGTGTTTGTGTATGTGTAAGTTTTTGTGTGTTTGCGCGCGTGCTTGCCTGCATCTATTTCTGTATAAAAACTAAAAAAATTCTCACTATTTTAATATCTGAAAAAAAAAGAAAGAGAGACCAGTAAACCATAACTGTGAACGGACATATCGGTTGCGCACTACCTCAGTTACAGTCTTCTTCTAAATTGCCTTAGTTTGTAAAATATGTTTTCAGTTATTGAATTTTGGGTTGGTAAGTTTGACTCTATACATGGCTTCTCTGTCTACTTACATATATTTTTTTTTTCACATTTTCTTTTTGGATAACCGTTATAAATAACGTACATTATAAATAACGTGTACTTTGGAGAATGAACTATGAATGAATTATTTTCAGTTTTATTACATCCCTAATACAAATTAAAATATTGAAATTTTTGTTTTATTTATTCATATTTTTTTGTGTGTAATTGAAATTGTAACTAACAGGCTTGAGCTGACCTTATTTTTTGAAAATAGATGTACCGAATAAGATATTTGTGGCAAGCTTCTTTGTTTGAGCGTGGGATTCGAAGGGGTAAGACCAAATTGAATGACATACATAATTATCTAAAATTTATAATCATTTGTTAAACATGTTTCCGCGTATTTTTAAGAAGATAATTAAGAATGTATTTGAGAGGATTGATAGGCCCCTCCAGTAGCCTTTGAGTCAGCATTATCGATTTCTTCCCTTCTCTGTCATTTTCGGCTAATTAACAATTTACTCTTATTCACGTTTATCATCAATCCTCCCGGAGGGCTTTCTCCTCCCTTCACAGGCCGGCGTGAGTTGACTTACTCCCGGGGGGCTTTGTGAGGCCGAGCGGGCGTCCAGGATCGAGGCACCACTGACGGGAAGTGGGTCAGGGGAGGCTTACCTGTTGGGAGATTCACCCCGACTCTTGCGACACCTGCCGGCAGGATATTTATTACAGAAGTCATATTCTGGCGAAACACTAGTAGCTCTGTCCCAGACTGATTAGGGTTGTACAGAGCTGTGTCAAAGCGGAGACAGTACTTGTAATAATTTAGTCACTAGGCCTAAGCTAATTAACTAGCTATTTTATATATATATCAAGGAATCTTCATCGACCTTACAATCGGTGGAGCATCGAAAGACACTAAGCAAGTACCTTTCTTGGTACGAGTAAAGTTCAGGGAGATTATCATATCTTCTATTATCCGTCTTCATTGGTTTCTGCAAAGCATCTTCTGTTGGCGAGCGCTTTCGGACATTGTCCATCGTATGGCCGAATACATGCGTACACTGTCACTGTCTGTATTCAACTGCGTTNAAATATTAATACCAGACCATTTATGGTTACATATCGTTGTATAATTTTAAAATTAGATACATTTGTTTTTTCTAGATGTGCCGCATTCATTGTTCCATGTATACTGTATCTCCAAAAGCAATAATATTCCATTTTTGTTGGTCTGAATGGTAATTCTTTAGATTTACAAGTGTTTTAGTATCTTTAGATTATCTGTTCAAGTATCTTTTAGCAAATTTAAGTACATTTGCTCTAAGATGTTAATATGTCGATTGCCCACATTCTTTTTATTAGGGTTGTTCAGAATTGAAAGTCCAACTTGCAAACGTAAGGCTGCATTTAAACAACCCTAATAAAAAGAATGTGGGCAATCGACATATTAACATCTTAGAGCAAATGCACTTAAATTTGCTAAACGGTACTTGAACAGATATTTAAAACACTTGTAAATCTAAAGAATTACAATTCAGACCAACAAAAATGGAATGACTCCTGGATCGGGACTGGTTGGAGGTTAGATTAAATCTGTAGCATTTATGGCATCGGATTAGAGGGGGCAACATAAAAGAAATTAATCGGCATCTAATGCCATGAATATTTACAAATCCTGGGAAATTATCGTCAAATCGAAAGACACTAAGCAAGTACCTTTCTTGGTACGAGTAAAGTTCAGGGAGATTATCATATCTTCTATTATCCGTCTTCATTGGTTTCTGCAAAGCATCTTCTGTTGGCGAGCGCTTTCGGACATTGTCCATCGTATGGCCGAATACATGCGTACACTGTCACTGTCTGTATTCAACTGCGTTTGTATTCTGTGGGTTAATCGGATGCGTCAGGTATAGCTGTAGCGGTTGCTTTGTCGGCGATAAGGTCTGTCACACGCGCGAGTTATAAGGGTCAAAGTTCATTATTTCAGGTATTGATTGAGGCAGGGATTAGTTGTATTCTCCTTTGTTGAGGTGTTCTAAGTGTTCCGAAAGTTTTTTGTAAATGAGTTTGTGTTTGATAGTGTCTGCCTATGGATTATGCTGTCTTATGTCTTTTTGCGTTGTTGTCGATTTGTGTGTCGTCTGTTCGTTTACGTTTGTGTGTTCGTTTTAGTATCAGTAGCGGTCTAAATATGGTGTAAGATTGTGTGTTAAGTTGTTCGTTAATAATGTTATTGTCAGTAGTCCTTGTTTTGTAGATTTACATGTTTTCTAAGATGTCTATCTTCCGTCCCTTCTGTTGTTTATGTAGCAACGTCATGGTTGTTTGTATGTCGGTGAGGTCGTGTCCATTGTCTTGCAGATAGTTTGCGTAGTTGGAGTCCCGTTTATTTCGTTTGTATGATCGTGCATGTTCGTCAAATCTCGTTTTGAGTTTTCATCCTGTTTGTCCTTTGTACGTCTGGTTGCATGTACATGTCAGTTTGTATACTCCTCTGGAGTTGAATGTTTCAGTCTTCAGTTTTGTTCACTTCTCTTATTAAGCCTGTTTTCTGGGTCAGGAAAAATTTTTGCTCTAAAAAATTTTGTTTACTAAAATACCTATGTCGAGAATGTGTTTAGTAACTCGTAAACAGTTAAATTCTAATTTATATTATTTTACACCCAATTGATTGATGTCAATTATTATTGTATTATATTAAATATATTGTTTATTAGAGTTGTTAATTTTTATAGACATTGAAAGGCAAGTGATTTTCCATTATTTGCTTTCCAGCTACAATAAAATTTTGTCCCATGTTAAGTTGTTTGAATTTATTTTTTATTCAAGTTTTAATTGTATGATAATTGCAATATTGAGGTACTATTTTGTCCTGATAAAAATAATTTATCTTATTGTTAGCCGGGGAGTTGTCTATGAACGTTTGATGCCAACCAGTCTAGCCGAGAGCTGGAACGGTAAGAGGCTGGGGTTGCGAACTTTCTGGAGAAACTGGAGAAGGCGGCCAGCTGACCTCACTCCAACTGTTCCTCATCCGTAACCTCCCACCGATAACCGGAGGTTTTAGCGAGCGACTAAACACTTGACTTGACTGCAAGTTATGAATGAGTGTCTACTCAGCGTTTATATTGGGCTGTGACTCACCTAATTATTGACGGATGAGTGAGACGTCATCAAGAGGCACTTAATTCATACTACAAACATATTTTTTGAAACTGAATTAGAATGAGAAACAAATGTATTAATCTTGATTTTACAGACACTGGTTGACACTCTAGCTCGATCAGCCAGAAACGTGACTATTAATTTTTTGTTATTTTTCTTTCTGAGAAAATTTTTAAAAATTAATGTTGGTCCGCTGTACTTTGTAAGCTTAAAATCTCGAAAACAGCTGATCCGAGTAGTAGTAGATCATAATGGAGGGCAATCAAATTCTAGGTCATTACGCCCTATAAATACCCTTTAATATATTTACTATAAATTAGTTAATAAAATACAGGAATCAGGATTATTTCGATCACTATAACAACCTAAATTAATGGATTTTTTTTCCTTTTCTTATAAAACCTAAGAGAGTACACTTAGTGCCTCACGACTTTCGGTCGTGTCATCCCAGACAAATCTTTTCAAACGAGCATTCAGTGTCATCTCAAGTCATTTTTCATAAGTACAAGGACAGCTGTGTAGAAGTCTGTCAGGAAGGTTCGGACTGAGGAAGTATACAGTACTCTCAATGAGAACATGATGAATGGGAATTGTCTTCAACACACACTTTGTGTGACTGTAGACACCTTGGACATTAATTAAACATACTTATTGATTTAATTTTTTTGTATGCCCTATTTGCATAGATTCGTCATATGTCGTTCGGAGTTCTTACTACTGACATGGATAACGCTAATCGGGTCTTAAACAATACGTAAGACGGGGTTTTTATTTTTTTTAAACGCTAGTAAGTCGACCGTGATATGATGTTGAAGTACACTCTCAAAAGCGTTCCGGTATTTCTTAAAAAATCAATAACGAAAATATGGTAATTCAAATAGTACTTTATCTTCCATTTAAATACTGCTCCAAGTTCAATATTCAACTTCTTTTTAATTTCTTTAAGTCATTCTCCAATCCTTCAAACTCATCCAATGGTCTTCTGGATGATACTTTAATACCTGTTTGGTGTCTTTTCT
>KZ808294.1:185463-199175 GCA_000696205.2 Oncopeltus fasciatus
AAAGTTACCTATTCCCAATAATACCCTTCTTTTTTTCCTTTGTCCTTTTTATTGCCCTCTCTTGCAACAGGCCGCTTTCCATTTGCACCTTCCGCCTTGTACCTGCTCCCCCCACTCCTTTTACCTCTCACTTTGTGTAAAAGTAAAATTTATATAATTTAGTCATGGAAATGTGAACTTAGGGACAGGACGTCCTCTCTCATCTTCATGATAGGTAGGTGTGGCAAATTACTGCTTTAATGATATTTCAATTTGTTTTCTTGTCAATAAGCTGTTTGTTTGCATGTTTTTTTTCAAATTGGTTCTTTTTCAAATTGTTTTTCATAAACTTTAAATTTTCTTACATAGCTTTCTACATTCTTACTCTTAATATCACATTATATTATTGCAATTCTCTATTATACTAATTTCAATTATTATTTTATTCTTATGACATTGCATTTCTACAGCCCTGAAGACGGCTTACAATGTAAGCCGAAACGTTGGCAGATAATCTTTCATTAAAAAATACATTTTTTTTATTTGTGTTTTTTGGATCTGCCTTGACCGAACCCCAACTAAAATCATCTTAGGACCAAGTTGCTCGACTTGAATGCACTTATTCATATTCTTAAGCCATTATTGTAAGATGGCCGATCCTCTTCAACCATGACTTTCATACATAGGACAGCCATAATCTATTTTGATTGTATTAAGGCGTCAAATGTTTTAATCGTCAAGATGGTAGCCGCTCCCCACTTACAGTGCGATATCGTTTTCAAATGATTCATTCCGCCCCCACACTCTTTCACTGAGTATTCAATTTGGTCCTTCTAACGTAAACATGAATCATAAGAACAACTCATAACCGTTTTGGAACTTTATTAAGATATTTTATAGATAAAGGGGTGGTGGGTTGTTTGGCGTTCTGAACCGACACAAACGCATAAGCGACTGTAATAGTTTCTGAGAAGCTAAACCCTCGATCAGCTGCTCGTCGACCAAGTTGATTTATTGCTGGCTTCCTGTAATAACGATAGATCTCGTCATCAGAGTCCTTACGTGAGACGTATAAAGCGATCTATGAAGAGCCAAGGGAATGCCTTCTAGGATGTCGTTAATGTCCTCTAGGAATAATATATAGCTGAGGTTGGATCCCAGTAGCATGCCGTTCTCCTGTTTAAGAGGTGTAGAGTGTACATCCCCCTCTATTATACGTAAAGAGCGATCAATTAATAAGCTTTGAACAAATAATCGGGAGTCGACATCTGAAGTTCCATCTGTGCTGCATCTTTAACACCTAAGCATCCTTCTATATCTCCGTGTTCGGTCTTGTATGCTTGTTTTAAATTGAAGAATACACGACTTCTGTTCAAAAATACGTTCCAGATGATATCTCCCAAAGCTGTTAGACGGTCCTGTGCTGTTGGATGTGCTATAGCCTATTCTGAATCCTTTCAGATAGCTTTGTTATTTCAAGACAAAGGCTTCCATTCACTTCCCTAGGCAAAGGGATAGGGCAATAGCTGGATAATTCTAGGGTTCTTGTGTGTATGTTTCTGGTTTAGTAATGATTATCAAAACACATGACTTCCAGCTATTACAAGAGGGGGAAAATTATGGAGGAAAAAGCTTACCATACTCTTTTCTAGGTAAAATGTTCGGTTTTTGAGTCCTAAATATAAAAACTAAATGACATTTGGTGTATTGACCTTATACGAATGTGTAATATTTCATCAGCTGATGTAAATATGCCCTCCCAGCTGAGGGAAATATTTACATTAGCCTGTAATTAAATGATTCTCAGTAATTAATGTCTAATAGACGGATATTTTTTATGCTTTAGTACTTTCTAATAAAGAAAGAATGAAAGACGATTTAACGGTCATTTCAGATCCTCTGAATTCTCGAAATGTAGGCGTTCTACGAAGTGAACAAAACTGACGCTGTTGAAAACGTATTTTTAGCGCTCGCCATTGAAGGTGAATATAAATGAAGATCAGATTTGGAGAGGAGAAGTATGGGCTGAATTACTAAATAGACTTCAGAGAGTCATATACTCTTACTTACTTTCCTATATATTTTCCTTATTATGTATCTGTCTTAAAAATGTTAAAAAAATTATTTGCCTTAAGAATCGAATGATGTCTGTAGTAATGTGTGCTAACCAGTTCTGAAACGATTGCATTGTCGGATACGCCATCAAGTCCAGCTCCCGAATTCCTCTGTTTTTAGAGTATCTAAGATGACGTGTAGGAGCTTAGTCCTTTAAGTTAGTTGTCGCTAGTTAACTTATAAATGTTGTCTATCCTTTTTCCATGCTCAGGGCAAAAGTAGTTTTACCAATAGCTGGTATAGGTGTGCCATTTTCCCACCTCACCTTCAGTCTAGATCAAAGCTTAGAGGTCATATTTTTTAACTGAAGAATTGTTTTATCCGGCTGTAAATTAAATTTCCTCATGTGCTTTTATTTTTACGAAACCTGTATAAATTTTGCTATGGTTTTTTTGCTAGTTGGGCTGTAGCCTTCCTTCGCTGTTTCACGTGCATTTGCCTATCAAACCTTGGCGTATCACTCTTATTTCGTAGTTCTTTTTCTATCCATTGGAGTAGTCCGAAACCATTCCCCTGTACCCTCACTTCTGGATGTTCCCACTAATCCTTTTCTGATGAATTTGTCAGTCGACTACCTCCTTATCGGCCGAATAGATGTTTTGAAGATTAATGTCTTAAGCTCTATGGTCATTAATTTGTTTTTAAATACCTTTTCTTCAAGAGTTGTTGCATTTCTGTTGGTGACTTTTGATTTTACCTCTTTTATTAAATTCCTTTCTATCTTTATGTGTCAAAAAGGTCTTATATATCAGTTTTATCAATGATTTCGTTACTTTTGCATTGTTTATGCCTCAGCTTATCAGTAATAGTAATGTTACTTTTTAATGGTACTACAGATATGTTTAGCTAATGTCCAAGACTGAATCGACAATTCGGCGCTAACATCTTGATATTCATTGAACCGTAGAAATTACGATCAAATATTTAGTGCTTAATGTTTAATTTATAATTATGAATGGTAAATTAAGCAATAATAATAATGTAAGACATCTTTTAACAGCATGGGGAGATAAAATATAGTTATTAGATGTACTTTGTTGGAGATCGATCAAGGTAAAAGGGATCCTGGTGACTCGACGTACCCTCTCGCCATCATGATAGACCATAAGATGGATTACAATATAAGCCAAAACATTGGCATATAATTTAAAAAATTTACATTTTTTTAAATTGTATTTTTTTGGTCTACCTTGACCGAACCCCAACATAAAACATCTAATAATAATATCTACGGTCAAAGAAAAACTCTCCGTTTGATAAAATATAGTGGTTTCGAGCAATGACACTAAGTCGAACTTCATCAATTTGAGTAGGTTTTACATAAAACACAGACAATAGCCTCATGCACAAATCGCGCTCTTTGTCAGATGATGAGTAAGGAGAAGAATCAGTGCTTAGTAACGAGTGATAAACAGCTTTCTTCCAATTTGAATGTCTGACTGTAAGAACTGACGTGATTAGGAAAAGTCTTCGAAAATCTTAATCATCATAGTTATTTTATATTATTAATTAAAATTTGAATTTTACATTAGACGAAATATTTTTTAATTGAAGGCTTCGAAGGTTGACCTACTCTTATGTCCAGGTCAGCAACAAAGGAATCACACTATTAATGTTTCAATTTTTTTTTATGATTGACTATTAACTTCTGAATTATTTGAATGCTTCATAAAATATTCATTTTAATTATAAGCAAATATTTATTGGTTGTAAAATATAATTACATCTAAACTGTTAACTTATCTCTAAAGAAAAATTGATTTATTTTTATTTATTCCATTTTATGGAATTAATCAATCAATAATCAGTTTAGAACTAGACACCTAAGTAAGTAGCGTTAAAATAAAAAATTCTGCCTTGGTGCATGAATCATTTATGAAGGTTAGGGTCCAGGTTAAACCATAATTTTAATGAAGCCATTTTGCTGATTGACAACATTTTTTGAAAACTGTTGTCGAATAATTGCGCCAGTGAGTTCTGTCATATTCGGTACCTTTTAGGAAATTCTAATGTTTGGTAAAAATATCTAATAATTTCAAGTTTGAGATGAACTACGACTCCAAGAACTGTAGATAGGATAGTTGATGAATTAACGGAAATCTCCTTAAACGAAATTAAACCTTCACATTTCAAGGTCAGGTAGATGTTTAAAACAAAACAGTGGAAGACTACAAATTTATGCAAGAGCAATGAATACAATTGAGTGTTTACGATGATCTGAAAGGAAAAAAAATTTTTTTTTAACAAAACAATTCATAATTTAACATCTGCGGTTTTTTCAGGACAGTCAGGTTTTTTTCTGGGGCAGGAATATTAGGTTATTAATATTATGGAGTTATTAATGCAATTTAAGATATTTTTAAAAATAAAGAAAAAGACGAAGGAAAATTAAAAAAACAAACCTAAATAAAGAAAACAAATAAATAAGCACTTATGAATAAGATATGGTGATAATAAATAATTGAACAAAATTAACGTTGCCTCGAGGCTTAAGTTAATTCTAGCCTTACGATTGGGGAAAGAAACATAAAAAAAAAGAAGAGAAAAAACAAAGTGTATTGCTTATAAGCTGATTAGGAATAAAATTCTGTGTGAATTACACATTTCGCAAATACACCAACTCACACTTCTACTCATACACTAATCCGATTAGTCTATAAACATTTCACATAAGTCGAAATTAAAATTAAAATCCCAGCTAAGAAGATTCATTTTGCATGGATAAGGGATGCTGAAAAAGAAGGGATTTGAAAATGGAAAGAGGAGCACGTCGAATTTTTGAGGGCCGGGGAAAGAGCTGCGAAAAGAATAAGAGGGAGTGTAAAGATCAGAGGTAGGGGATCTAGTGTGGCGTAAACGGACTGACGAGAGTTAAATCTCTTGTTCATGAATAGTTGGAAAAACTTTATTTCTCAAAACAAAAAGTACTTTATAATTTACAACTTACTTACTATTACTAAGTATGACTAACTTAAAACTAACTAAGGCTAAGACAGCCTTCTAACCCAACGACTAGACCGACTCTCGGTTAACACCGAAATGCGGGAAGCAGGGATTCCGGGGTATATGTAGTATTAACAAACAAAGAAAGTGCTGGTGTATCGCCAAAAGGATACAGGTAGAGTGCAGCCGACTAAGGGATGCAGGTAGAGTGCATGTTGTAAATCTAGGGGTTGAGTGTCTTTAACTGAGGTGAAGGTGTGGAGACAGTAGTATTAAGGAAGGGACTGAGAAAGTAAAGTCCGTGGTAGGGATTATCTTTTTGTGTCCTGAATCATTCTTACCTTTAAGAGGAATTGAGTTGATAGAGGCTGGTTGGGTTAGTGACTAGGGGAGTCCGAGTGAAATATGGATACGAGGCAGCGTGTCTGGCGAGGCAGAAATATGCGGGTGCGGGGCTTCCGGCAGAGGCACAAAGGCCGGCACAATCGGCTTCCTGCCCCAGAGCCTGCCTGCTCATCGGGAGCACCACGTCCAGTCCTCTCTCGTGCTGTTGACCATTCCCAAGACGCCAGCTTGTATTCCTTGTGTCCCCTCCATGTCCTCCTCCCCTCCATGTGTTTCCCCTACGAGCTCTCATGACCAAGTATTCACTGCCTGCAATTGTTCAAATAGCCTATATACTGTTCTTTACTCTTGACTAACAGATGCATACTCAACAAGTTCCTTTCTAAGCGTAGTTGATGACATTCCTAAATGTAATACTAGAATTGTTTCCTTTGTATTTATTCTTTTCCTATTGGGCAGAGTTTAGAGTAATTCCATAAATATGACCGATTACTTTACATTTATAGATTAGTTTTCTGTGAACCTAAACTCATCACTCATTGCCTAAATACTTCTAACTCTTTAGTTATTGTAAGTCTTCTCTTTTAATGAAATCCAATGAGTAAAAATAACAATTCCGATTGAGTTCGTTCTCGTGAAGGATATTTTGAAATTCCTGCCAACTAGACACAAATTATAGTCCCTAAAATGTGCGAACGTGTGCGCGCTAATGCGTTTTGAGGGTGTATATGGGTGTGACAATGCTTAAGAAGCCATTGTTTTCAATTCATCTAAATGAAATTTTGTATGTAGCTTTTAAATCCAAAGCGAATGGCTATTGATCAAAATAGGACTAACAGGAGCGAGCTTTTACATCCTCTGTCAAGTGCTAGTAAAAATTTACAAATTAGAGTGGGGGTTTACCTGAACCGTAAATTTTTAACTTGAAGGCCCAGAGGCAACAATTATTTGTTTTGTTTTTAAATTTATAGTGTTATATTCTCCCTTTCAACCACTTAGGGTCATGGAGGGAGGGGCTCTCTACATATTGTCATTCTATTCTAAACATCCATGGCTCAGGGCAAGCTATATTTATAAATAAAAGCTCGCCCTTAGTGGGGCTTGAACGAGCATCACCAGTATTGCGAGGCCCGAACGGATTCCCTAAGTTATCCTGGCGCCCTTTCATATCGCTTTTAAATCTAATTTGATAGATTAATTTCGCACAAAAATAAAATCGGATGAACAGGGGTGTGGGATAAAACCTGAATATTATTATTATTTATGTCACATTAATCTCGAAAAAAAAACAAAAAAACAAGAAGAACAAATCTTTATTGAAAATCATTTAGAGAAACAAAAGCAAAGTTACACTACGACTTGAAAGGTTGGCGGTCAAGGCTCCGATGCCAACTCCAGTTCTGGAGGGAATCCTCCTGTGTAGGAACTTGGGATGCTAGGATTCAGCCATAAGCCCCCGTCTTCGAGATTCGATGTTATCGAAAAATTTGGCATGATCCAAGGGTCGAACTACCCTTATGAAATTAAAATAAACTACACAAGAGAAAAGATTCTATGTAGACATGTTATATACCTATATGCTGTACTTTGACAGTTATCATTCTTGAAAAGAGTATTACATAGAAATTACAAACATATTGGTAAACTGCTATACAGAAAAGAAGGATATGTACGGTATCGTAAAAAATCTGCATCGTGTAAAGTGCTTCAGATTCTGTCTCAGATATATTAGGTAAAACTAAATTATCTAAGCTTAAATTAAAGTTTGAAAATTTTTCAGGTATATGGAAGATAAATAGGAATAGAATTAGGTTGAATGTGAACTAACCTAACACTTATATGATGCTTAAAACTAAGATACAAATTAAGATAATCGTTAAACTTAAGATAACTTTCAGATACATATTACATTGTCTTAAATGTATTATCAGATATTACTATTAAAAGATTTGACACACATTCATTGTAATTATTTTTGCCCAAAGACAATTATTAATAATTTCCTACGAGGTTAAATTACTTTTTACTGCTAGGCAGTTGGTTTGATTTTTGTTCTATACTACAGGTAGATAATAGTATACCTCTATTGTGCTCTTCTTTAGTGGTAAAGAGATGAAAACGTGAAGAAATATTATTACATGATTTTAGTTGGGGTTCAGTCAAGGTAGATCCAAAAAAAAAAAAAAAATACAAATTTAAAAAATGTATTTTTTAAAAGATTATCTTCCTTACATTGTAAGCCATCTTCAGGGCTATCATGAAGACGAGAGAGGACGTCCTGTCCCTAAGTTCACATTTTACACAGGACTACACTAGTCCTTGTCATGGAAATGTGAACTAAGGGGCAGGACGTCCTCTCTCGTTTTCATTAGGCAGCCCTGAAGATGGCTTACAATCTAAGCCGAAACGCTGGCAGTTAATCTTTTAAAAAAATACATTTTTTAAACTTGTATTTTTTTTTTTGGATCTACCTTGACCGAATCCCAACTAAAATCATCTAACAATAATATCTACGGTCAAAAAAAAAACTCTCCTCGTGAAGAAATATGTTTTTCGTATAATACCTCAGGCTATTCAGGATCCAAAATGTCTCTATCGCATGAGATGTGAATATTACATTAAATAAATGAAGATTTATAGTAATAATAATTGTAGTATGTGTTGTATCAAATCTGCAAAATTCTAAAGTTTTTTCCAATTGACTAATGGAATAAAGTGGACTAATGTGTAGATGCAAGTAGTTTAGGTAGTCTGTTGTACAGGTCATGAAAGATAAATCTGAGTTCTTGGTAAACCTAGTTTTTCAATTTTTCGAAATTCTTATTATTTTTATGTACGATACATATATATTTCCTCATGGTTAAAGTAAAATTTGGTATTTGATTGTTTTGTTGTTCAATTTTATACACAAAGTGGTGTTCGTTCGTACAAATTCAGTTATAAGTTTTTCTCCTTATCTTTTGCATCTAAATTTCCTCTAGCCCTGTTAATTTCGATCCCTAATTTTATTGAAGATTCCTCACCTATGTCTGGTTTTTAAAGTGACGAGGTACGATGTTACTAGCTTATTTTAGTCAGAGAGAGTAAGACTATTTTGCCTGTATCATAGTTAGCTATATGTCAGATTGTAGTTAATAATGTTCTGTGTCTATTAACTCCGTGTACAAATTGTTGTAATTTATCTAACGTATGATAGTGAAGTAATCACTTAGTATGTAGGCGTCAGGCAGTTTTAAATGTACGATTCCTAGAGATTGACCAACGTCCGTTATCTTTGTAGCAGAGTGTCGAAGCCAGCAAGGTGTATGGCCCAAGTTCGTAAATGTCATCTGATAAACAATGAGTGTCTGCTTTACATCGCCTGAAACTCTAATCTTTCCTCTGTTTCTGCACACCATTTGTGTCTATTTTGAACTCTGGTCTCTTGCCATGAACTAGAATTTCGAGGCATGGAAGGGTTTTGAGATTTAGCTTGAATATGCTTTACGTCTTACTAGGTAGTTCAATGTCTTTCCCATTTTTTCATGTTCTACTTTTAGGCTAAGACAGCCTTCTAACCCAACGACTAGACCGACTCTCGGTTAACACCGAAATGCGGGAAGCAGGGATTCCGGGGTATATGTAGTATTAACAAACAAAGAAAGTGCTGGTGTATCGCCAAAAGGATACAGGTAGAGTGCAGCCGACTAAGGGATGCAGGTAGAGTGCATGTTGTAANAATTTTTAAAAAAATGTGTTTTTTAATTATCTGATACGTTAGTCATGGGTTCCTGGTGACATGACGTTCCCTCTCCTTGCTTCTATCTCTGAAGATGGCTTACTATTTAATCCGAAACGTTGGCAGATAATTTAAAAGTGCACATTTTGTTTTTAAATTGCATTTTTTGGATCTGCCTTGATCGAACCCCAACAAATATAAAACACCTACTAGTAGCCTAAGAAGGTGCCATTGCTCTGAAGGTTGTCTTTTCAATATAATCTTCATCCAGGATGAGCTGATGAAGGCACGATTTGAGATCAATACATTTGTTATGAGGTATTCGTTCCGCCTGTAGAGCTCCTCCATACACAACAGCGGAAATTGATGAGGGACCGTTTCTTGATTAGGCTTTCAATAATCAGCTAACACACGACCTTTCTGTTATCCACTGGCGTCATTTCTCTCTGGAACAATCCAAATTAGGGAAATATATGATTAATTGCTTTCACTTCTTCAGTAGTTAATTGATTTCTTCCTCTATTTTGTCTTTAAATTGGCTTGATATTTATAATTTTTTGAGTTAATTGGTCACCCAATTTTTTATTATATTTCATGCTTAAGTAGGTTTGTAGCAAATAAAAAGTCACCTTCTTATTTTATAATACTTTTATGCTTTCTAATATTTTTTCAATATTTCACTGGATGTGTAATGAGTACAACTAATAAGTTTTTTCTATGTACTCATCACTGATACGATTTAATGTATTTTCTACAATTGTATTTTTTCTTATAGTAATTTTAACATTTAATAAATTTATTTTTTAATTTTTTCAATTAAATTCATATTTAATATTTGTCTTTGATTCATAACCTGATAATATATTATAATGATTTACTGAAATATAAATAATTCCTCGCTCTGCCATAAATATTGAGTAGGGTTAATCAAAGTAGTTTGTGAACCCTTATCGCGTTCTGTAGGGGTCCCAACGAAAAATTTTTCCAAAATGATTTTAATTCCTTCGAGTAAGAAATAAGACTTTTAGACATGACAAATTAACCGTGAACATCACTCATCCCCCCCCCCCTAAAAAAAGTTCTATAGGTATTGAAAAACTTTTAGAATAATATAATAAAAAATCTCCTTTACGATTAACTTGTCGGCGGTCAAAATTGGCGGCTTCGGTTCCGGCGGGGTTTATTTAAATGGTACGAAATGCCTTAATCAGTAGGCGCTTGGAAAACTAATATTTTTAATTGGGCGAAATGATTATTTTACTATAATAATACTTTTCTTTTAAACTTTTATTTATTTATTACTTTTCTGTTAAAGTAAAAACATTTTTTAATTTGGTAATAATGAAGAACAAAGAATAAAATAAAATAACATTCAATGAAAAGCTTATGAGGAGAGAAGTTGATCAATGGCTCTACTCTTAAATTATTTACAGACTATGTCCCCAGGAGGTCACGAGGCCATCTTCGTTTGAGTCGACGGGGAGGGTTGTAGGGGTTGGAGTTGGAGGACAGGGTCTGTGCTAGTGGATTAGGATGGTATGACAGTTTACTGTGGAAGAGGCTAAAGCTGGAAGAAATGAGGCGGCATTACAGATTTCTACACCGTAAGTCCAGATTGGTCGTAGTGAAGTCTTGTAGAAAGTCAGTTTCGTAAATTCGTAAATTCCTATTCATGAGTCTGTATAGAAGTCCTAGTCAGCGATTGAGTTCCTGCCTTTAAGAATTGGGATGGTAATAATAATGTTATAATAATTTCCTCGTTTGCTCATATTTATATACGTCTTAAATGAAACATGGGAAATCTACTTATATCAGGCAACTTCGGCGTGACGGACTTATATTGCTATCAGTTTTACCTTTAATATATGCTCAATTATGGATTATTTGTCTCTTATATGAACAAGTATCAGAGCTCTTATGAAATACGATGAAGAACGGTTTGGTCCGGAATCTGGTTAATAAGAACAGGGCAAAGGAGAATTAGTTTCAACGTCAATTTAGTTTATTATCGATTGCTACCATCGATCGAGATATTTACAGCTCCGCTGAAAAAAAGCTTAGGATAGAACTGTCTCGCTGCTTTAATTACGACTTAATACAGATTCTAACAAAGTTATGTTTTCGATTTTGTAAAGGTCAGAAGGATCTTCGCGAATAAAAACATCTATATGAAGAATTAAATACCGCATTGAAAGAAAAGAAAGAAAAATAAATTTTATTCCTATTCAGAAGGTCACAGGTGACAGTATAGCTGATTCTGATCTAGTTGCAACAATAAGAATAAAAAGTAAAAATAAAGAATAGGCTAATAATATAAAATATTTTGAACATAACTATGATAATATATACAAGTACAGAAATAAAAGAAATAAGTAATAAAAATAAAAAAATAAAAAATACAATGAAAAATATGGGCTCAAAAAGAAAATGAGTGTCACACAAGAAAAAACAATGAAAATCCAAACTAATAGAATAACAATTAGTCATGATGAAAATAAAAATTAAAAAATATGGAGTTTAAATTATTGTACAGAGAGATGTTGAAATAGCTGGGATTTAAAGGATGCGAGCGAGGAAGAGTGACGAATTTTAGAAGGATCGAGTTCCAGAGCCTACAGGACCTGATGAGGAAGGAACGACTAAATGCAGCGGATTTGTAAGGGGGAAGATAAAGCATTGAACTTTCTACTTAGAGAAAGTATTTTAAACTCGTCACAATTGCATATGTTGCATCAAGTTCTTGGATTTACCTACGGCAGAGGTATCTTTATACCTTTCTTGACATCTTTCTTCCCCAGTCAAGCGCCGAGAATAACAAAAGAACTTGAGGAGGCGACATAAGGATATTTGGTAGCTGAAATTTAAACTTTATTGTGGGGACATGAAGGCACTTCATCCACAACATATGAAACTAGTTGTGATCCACAACAAATCTAACTAAGAATTAATTAAAAGGTATAATTTATCGATGTTACATAACATTCTTCGATAAGACCAACTTTATCAATGCAGTGATATCAGAATTAAGGCCATGTTCGTACTACGTATGTTATTAACCTTCCCTATATCCTTAGCTTCATTCTCTCCCTCACACACTCTCTTTTATCCCCCGCCCCACCACCATATCTAGTCCGTGGCCAAAATTATATTTAGGTATCCAATGGGATGGATCCGTTCGGGTCTCGCTATCCTGGCGCTGCGTGTTCAAATCCCGCTCAGGACTTTATTTTATCGATAAATAAAGGCTTATCCTAAGCCATGGGTGTTTAACTGGGTTGACAATCCTGCAGATCGCCCCTCCCTCGATGCCCTTAAGTGGTTGAAAGGGAGGCTAGCACTTAAAGAAGAAAAAAACTTAAATTAGTTAAATTAGAAAATTTTTGATTTAACTCAGTATTCTGTGCTTAATAATGTAACTCGTACCTACGATTCCATAATGTTCTTTCAATCTCAATTTTCTTGTGCCACCTTCAAAATTTCCTATAATACTTTAATTTAGCACCCTTTTTCTGATATTACCTTCGTAAGAGTTTATAATCTAAAGGGTTATTATTATTTCTACCACCAATGAATATAGAACTCTCATACCTTATATTCTCCGTCTTCATTAGTTTCTGTACACCATCTCCTGAGATGGTGTACAGAAACCAATGAAGACGGAGAATATAAGGTATGAGAGTTCGTAAGAGTTTAATTAAAGGCGGGAAGAAGACATACAGACATTTAAAGCCAGATATATTCACCAATTTTCTGATGAATCCTGTTCTATTTCATCAACTCCTCTTGCTTAGAAATTAAAAAAAAAAAAAAGAAAAAAAAGAAGCCCTTTATAAGTTTGGATTAATTCAATGAAGTAAATATTGATTAGATATCAGTGTTTCTCATGGAATAATAAGTAGAGGAAGCTTTCAAATATCGTAGAAATTTTGCTCAGATTCTTATCTGCACTTATCTACATGTGCTGCGCTACATTTATTCTTAAATTCTTTAGACATTTTAATTTTTTTTTTTTTTCTTTTAATCGTGATGAGGTAGGTAGGATCGGGTTTAGGGGTGATCAACCCTTAGATTATTACGCCTAAAGTCGTGATGATAATTGTGGTAAAATAATCCCCCATTTCATTATTTATTTGAATCGTACTGGGAGCTAGAAAGAAAACAAACTCTCTACCTCAGCCGGGGATCGAACCCGGGTCCCCCACTATCCGGCTGAAGTGAAGTGCTGGAACTAGTAACTATTCTCACTCCCTCGGTGGTGCAGTTTGGTTAGCGCACCCGCCCGGATAGTGGGGGACCCGGGTTCGATCCCTGACTTGGGTAGAGGTTTTTTTATTAATATCTAGCTCCCTGTACGATTTAAATAATTTTTTTTTTCATTATTTTGGTAAATTTTTAGAAACTAGTGTATGTTTAGGTACTATGAAAATAGCCAACTAAAAAACTATTTCATTCAAGTTTTATAAATATTATTTATTTTATGGTCTTTAATCCCACGTAAATTTAGATAATTTTTAGTGCAAGGGAACAGAATAAAAAATCTAACTGTCCCAGCCAGGACTCGAACCTGGATCCCCTGCTATCCGGGCCGGTGCATTTACCACTTATGCTACCG
>KZ808294.1:199372-217839 GCA_000696205.2 Oncopeltus fasciatus
GGTAAATGCACCGGCCCGGATAGCAGGGGATCCAGGTTCGAGTCCTGGCTGGGACAGTTAGATTTTTTATTCTGTTCCCTTGCACTAAAAATTATCTATTTCATTCAAGGAAGATAATGGCCAATCGCCCTAGTTCCATCTCTCGTTACGGCTTTGTTTGAGTCTCAACAAAAAATTACCCATGTATTTACATTGGAAAATACACAGCAATAATATATTATTATTATTATTGTATATTCTGTAAATTCTCTGGAGAAATTCTTCTTCGAATGAGGATTTTAGAACACTTAGTTATCTTCTAAGTGGATTCAATTCGGAAAGCTTATACCTCCTTGGTCTGGTGGTTTCATTGCTGCCCTTTGGCTTGTTTATTTATTCATTAATAATTTTATTTTTTTTACTAATAGATTATAATGTATAATCAGTTGCAAGTATCCATATGTTACATGTAACATTGATATACTTTTCTATTTAAATAACATATTATTATTGGATTGTAGAATTGTAGAATTTTTATCTATGGGATGATTTAAAATAAATGCGTTCACCAATTTTAAAATATGAATAGGACTGAGGGGGAGCAACGCCCCGGACCCCCCCTCTGCATTCCATTTTAACCTTAATTGCTCTGGCCTTGGTGCATTACTCGCCTCCACTCGTTGTGTTCCTTCTCATTACTGTATGTGTCATTTATTCTGAGGCCTACAGTCTATAAATCGTTCAGAAATAAAGGCTTCTGTCAGTCTTCATTTCATCAGATGAGATAGCTGGGAATAAAATAAAAAGTTGATATATCCCTTTATTGGGTGAGTTGAAGCTGCGTTCATGTTTGTTTTTTTTTAATTTAAAAACATTACAACTTTAATTAGCATTGCAACATCAGACTAAAGCTGAATTTGTACCAGTTTTCTAAATTATTCTATTCCATGCTGGTGGAATATATATATAAGATGTGTGGAATATATAAGATGTGGGAGATATTTGGAGAATATATTTTCTCTTCTTCAGAAGACTAAAGTAATTGTATAAAATTATTTGACCAAAATCCTCAATAACTTTTAACTCCCTTAATAATTAACCCCCTCCCCCTCTCGCCCTCTCTCTCTCTCTCTCTCTCTCTCTCTCTCTCTCTCTCTCTCTCTCCTTCTCNCACACACACACACACACACACACACACACACACACACACACACACACACACACACACACACACACACACACACACACACACACACACACACACACACACACACACACACACACACACACACACACACACACACACACACACACACACACACACACACACACACACACACACACACACACACACACACACACACACACACACACACACACACACACACACACACACACACACACACACACACACACACACACACACACACACACACACACACACACACACACACACACACACACACACACACACACACACACACACACACACACACACACACACACACACACACACACACACACACACACACACACACACACACACACACACACACACACACACACACACACACACACACACACACACACACACACACACACACACACACACACACACACACACACACACACACACACACACACACACACACACACACACACACACACACACACACACACACACACACACACACACACACACACACACACACACACACACACACACACACACACACACACACACACACACACACACACACACACACACACACACACACACACACACACACACACACACACACACACACACACACACACACACACACACACACACACACACACACACACACACACACACACACACACACACACACACACACACACACACACACACACACACACACACACACACACACACACACACACACACACACACACACACACACACACACACACACACACACACACACACACACACACACACACACACACACACACACACACACACACACACACACACACACACACACACACACACACACACACACACACACACACACACACACACACACACACACACACACACACACACACACACACACACACACACACACACACACACACACACACACACACACACACACACACACACACACACACACACACACACACACACACACACACACACACACACACACACACACACACACACACACACACACACACACACACACACACACACACACACACACACACACACACACACACACACACACACACACACACACACACACACACACACACACACACACACACACACACACACACACACACACACACACACACACACACACACACACACACACACACACACACACACACACACACACACACACACACACACACACACACACACACACACACACACACACACACACACACACACACACACACACACACACACACACACACACACACACACACACACACACACACACACACACACACACACACACACACACACACACACACACACACACACACACACACACACACACACACACACACACACACACACACACACACACACACACACACACACACACACACACACACACACACACACACACACACACACACACACACACACACACACACACACACACACACACACACACACACACACACACACACACACACACACACACACACACACACACACACACACACACACACACACACACACACACACACACACACACACACACACACACACACACACACACACACACACACACACACACACACACACACACACACACACACACACACACACACACACACACACACACACACACACACACACACACACACACACACACACACACACACACACACACACACACACACACACACACACACACACACACACACACACACACACACACACACACACACACACACACACACACACACACACACACACACACACACACACACACACACACACACACACACACACACACACACACACACACACACACACACACACACACACACACACACACACACACACACACACACACACACACACACACACACACACACACACACACACACACACACACACACACACACACACACACACACACACACACACACACACACACACACACACACACACACACACACACACACACACACACACACACACACACACACACACACACACACACACACACACACACACACACACACACACAAACACATATATATATATATATGTGTGTTGTGTATTTATATATATTAACGATACATAACTGGAATCTTTTAAGATCAGTGAAAAATGAAGATTATTTCAAAAGTGTCTCATTATGGTAAAGATGTGAATAGTTTGAATTCTTTGCAAGAAATTTGATAATATAATATAATATGTAGTTAAATATTCCATTACCACTCTCATACCTTATACTCTCCGTCTTCATTGGTTTCTGTACACCATCTACTGTTAGCGAGCGCTTTCGGACATTGTCCATCTTCTGGCCGAATACATACGTTCACTGTCACGGTCCGTATTCAACTGGTACAGAAACCAATGAAGACGGAGAGTATAAGGTATGAGAGTTCTATATTCATTGGTGGTAGAAATAATAATATTCCATTACCAGTTCATCTTAACTCCTAGACGGCTGCTCTGTTTTTTTTATTTTTTTGTTGTTGTTTTTTTTTATAAATTTTTATTTATTTATTACATTCTGTAAAATATTTAAAAAAAAAACCTTTTGTAATTTTATTACAATTAAATTTAAAAAATGACATTCAATGTCAATCACATGAGGAGAGAAGACCAATGACACCACTCTCAAACTGCTTTGTTAGTGATATTTATCAATTTGCATCAACAGCTGGTCCAGTGCTACAGGTATTTATAACAAATAGCGTTTCAGATTATATAATATATTAAACATAAAATATTCGCCAATATTAACTGTGTCGTTTCAGCTGAATCAGTCCAGCTTGTGCCGGATTTCGTGATAGAGTTGATTTATGAAGAGTAAGTTATCAGCCTCCAACCCCGAAGTTAAATGGTGAGGTTGTCTTTCTCCCCCCCCCCCCCCCACTCACCACACACAACCTTAAGTCCTCAGTTAATTTAAACAATTTTAATATAGAACGAGTAATTATCAAGATATCACAATCAATGTTTTTTGGACACCCAATATAACAATTATTAGATGTTTTTTTGTTGGGGTTCGGTCAAGGTAGATCCAAAAAAAATACAAATTTTAAAAAAGGTGTATAATTTTATAAGATTATCTGTCAACGTTTCGGCTTACATTGTAAATGGCTTACAGGGACATCATGAAGGCGAGAGGGGAGATTGACTCAGTCATGAAAATGGGATCTTGGTGACACAACGTCCCCTATCGCCTTCATGGCCCTGAAGATGGCTTACAATGTAAGCCGAAACGTTGGCAGATAATTTAAAAAATACACTTTTTTTAAAATTGAATTTTTGTTTTTTTATCTACCTTGACCAAACCCCCAAAATAAACATCTAATAATAATATCTACGGTCAAAAAACTCTCCATTTAAACCAATATAACAATAATTTGTAATATTAACGTATACAATACTATCTCTGACATTTCATTGAAATCCCCCTTTGTAGTTTTTGATTCCTGGGGTAAAAAAACAAAAACAAACAGACTTAACAGATATCTTTTTTAAGATAAGCTTCCTTATCTATTTTTTCTTATATTCTGAGGTAAGTAAACAAAAAAAAAAAAACCGAATGGGTCCATACTATGAAGTATATTGAAACCCTTCGGCTCTTTAGGCTGAGACTCTTAAGATAATTTATTATTAGCTGATTTTGAATAACAAGAATGTAAAAGCACTATTCAAACAATTAATGAGAGGGAATAGAATATAAAAAACTATCTGTCCCAGCCAGGAATCGAACCTGGATCTCCTGCTATCCGGGCCGGTGTACTTTCCAGTTATACTACCAGGACGTGCTAGTTGTCTTATTCAATTCCCTCTACACTAGCAAGAGTCTAACCCACGAGAAAGGCGAGAACTTCGTCTTGTACTTAAGGGAGCTGACATTGTCATACATATTGTCGACTCTCGTCATTTACTTTATTTAATTTTTTCTTTATAAATATTTAATTTGGTTGTGGTATTTTATCCCACGTAAATTTCAAACAATTAATGAGAGGGAATAATTCTAGATAACTTAGAAATGGAGGGTTGGAAGAGTGGTATGTCGTAGGCGAACTGGCCGGCTATACTAAAACGGGCCTTCCCACTTTCCAAAATTTACATGCTAGTTTGATCAGAACTTCTTTTAATTGGATTTCCTTAACCTAGGGCACTTTGTTAAATTTCAAATAAAATTAGGCAAATTTACCAATAATACATAAGTTTAGAGTGTCATTTTTTAGGCTTATGCTCAATAACATTTTTCATCGCGCTTGAAGCTTTTTAGATAATGAAATAATCTATCATACCTTCTATTATCCGTCTTCATTGGTTTCTGCAAACCATCTTCTGTTAGCGAGCGCTTTCGGACATTATCCATCCTCGTGGCCAAATACATGTGTTCACTGTCACTGTCTGTATTCAACTCTGAGAGTAGGATTTGAAAGGAGTTGAATACAGACAGTGACAGTATTGGGCCACGAGGATGGACAATGTCCGAATGCGCTCGCCAACAGAAGATGGTTTGCAGAAACCAATGAAGACGGATAATAGAAGGTATGATAGTTCTATATTCGTTGGTAGTGATAATAACCCTTTAGATAATGAAATAATCATTTGATAACTGTAATAACACGAACTGATTAAGAAATGTAGTTATTTATTAATCACTAACATTGTATTTGTAAATTCAAGGCATGACCACAATAATAATCATAGGTTATCCTTAGTCAAACACATGTGTAAAAAGATAGAAGGCAATAACCAATAGGTTATGGTGTCGTCCCAATATCCACTATTTTTATAAGGAAAAAGAGAAACGAACCTGGATTCGCCAATATTAACTGTGAATTTTATAAAAATGTTTCAGGTCTATTATTTTAAAAATTGTTATACGTTTCAGTCATGAGTAACTAACAAAAGTTTATAAAGCATTAAAGGAATATTGCAAGACTTTGTGAATAATATGGTATAAATAACTACAGAAAACTCTCGTTTAAAAATTCAACTGCCAATCTCTTTCTATCAATATTTTATAGTATGTTGTATGAATGCTTTCAAGAAAAAAAAAATTGAAGTTTCCCTTGACATTAATTTCAATAATAACAATTATTAATAATTCTAAGTACTCTTCTAAATGATTTACTAATGCTTGTAGGATGAACTTATAAGAAGAGGTCTCCTGGACACAAAGGGATTGAAAGCTGACAATGTCGACATAATTATGTTCCTAGGCAATCCTTAAACGTTGCAGAACATATGGAGATTTTTTGACCGAAGAGATTATTAGTAGAGAATCTGTTTGGGTTCGGTCAAAGTTGTGTCAAACTATAATCTCTACGGTCAAAAAACTCGTTACAGAACATAATTAACACCTTCAAAATGTTTCTATTTAAGGACAAAGAAATAAAAATACTAAATATAACTACTTGGGAATATAGGTATATCACTCTGAGATTTTAATTAAATTTAATTAAAAGTACATTTTTTTGCGGATTTGGAAAGAAAAGTCTCTGAGAAACAATCTTAATGGGTGAATCCAACGCTATGACCGAAAGAGACCACATGAATCCTCAGGGTGACGGGAAACATGGGGTTGAGTACCCGAAAATGAAAGTGACGGGAGACTTATTTATAAATGACATATGGGGGTATTGAAAATAATCTCCTCAGTCTAAAATCTGTATTTACTCATAAATTTGCTTTTAGAGTGATGTCACTGTCATTAATATCTTTTTTTTTCCCTATTATTCATTGCAATTAAATTACAAAATGTTTTTATTTATTTTTAACAGGATGTAATATGTAAATAAAGGTTATAACATAATATAAAATAAAAAATTGGCCAAGAAAATTACCTTTATAGTAAAGCTTCCTGGTCTGACCTTTTATGCTTATTTCCCCAGCCTTGTATAATAATTATCGTTATTTACTCATATTTGTAACCATATTAAATGAAACCTATGAAGTCTGCTTAGATCAAACAATTTCTGTGTGATGGATGTTTTCTTTGACAAAATTTTCTTTAGATTGCTGAAGCACTACAACCATCTGTTTTGGGCCGCTCTTAGTTGCAGACTTCTTGTGAGACTTGGTGAAAGTAAATAACAAAATGGTCGGAAGAAAACTGGGCTCAGTACTGTAATATTCGGGGAGGAAAGAAAATGTTGGAAGATTAAGGAAAATTAATAGATTATTTAAATGAAAGATAAAGGAGTCAGCAACAGTGAATGCGAATCCTGAAATAAACCAAATCAACTAGCTCCTTTATAAACATGTAATTCGAAAATAATGATAAAAACTAATAAATGGAAATTCTCCCTCAGCATGTTTAAATAAAAAGTAAATTATATGTAAGCCTCAATTATATTAAAACTACGATTGTTACAATAAGTAAGAGAGAAAAAAGTAAACTGCCAAAAGTTCAGACAGAAAATATATTAATAAAATGCTACTTTTACTTTGAATAAAAAATAAAATAAAAAAGAGGTTGAGTTGTTCGTACTTCTAAAACATAATTTATTAATATAGTAATAAATAATATGAAATGTATGACTTTCTTTTTTTATTAAAGGAGTAGTTAGAATGTTATATTACTTGTGTTGGAGTGAAGAGGTGCACAACGAAGTAGGTTAAGGTTTCAAATTTGGAAATGTCATTGCACAATTCAGTTCCAACTATTCGGATAAACGTTAAGTGTTTTGTGATT
Source organism: Oncopeltus fasciatus (assembly GCA_000696205.2). Classification (NCBI taxonomy): domain Eukaryota; kingdom Metazoa; phylum Arthropoda; class Insecta; order Hemiptera; family Lygaeidae; genus Oncopeltus; species Oncopeltus fasciatus. The sequence continues at coordinate 207,268 of KZ808294.1, forward strand.
AGCTTAAAAAAAAAAAAAAAAAAAAAAAAAAAAAAAGTTAATTCACTAAAACTTGAAATAAGCAAGTAACAAGTTACAATTGCAAGAGATCTTTTCAGTTTGGAGGCATTAGCTAACATTTATTACAACTATATCGTACAATGTATATTCTCCAAAGACAACTAAAATTCTAGTTTAGTAGGTAGTTCTTCTAAAATTCTCCAATAGTAGTTTGTATAGTAAATGGCGAATTAAGTGAATAAAAACATAAGCGTCAATAGCTAGCGTGACTTACACTCTCTGAACCAAGGTTACTCTCCTCAAATAGTTTAAGCTTTAACTATTTATCTCTCATTAATACAATCCCGTAAGACGATCATAGTTATTGGACACTGAAAAACGATTTTTTTTTCTTAAATCCAACTTAATCTTCGATTCGGGTCTTCCATCACGAGCACTACCACTCCACATCCAATACCACTTTGTAAAATTAGCCAACAACTTAAATGAATATAAAGGACCCACCCCAGTTTCAAGCGGGAAGGAGTTTGGAAACTAAATGGTATACTTATGAGCTTTTCAAGTTACTGTAAGGATCTACCTAAAAAGTTGGCCTGAGAGACTTAGCTAGCTCAAGTAGAAGACGACCCCCCTCTGGACTAGCGTGGCGACCTCACTCTAGCAGTCCTCCCTAGATTGATTGGACACGGCCCGACCTCCTTCAGGTAGGACACCCACCGCCCTCCTTACAGGCCTTGGAAACTTATACCAGGATACTGCAGTTTTTACGCACAATTTTATTTCTTTTCGTGGCCAGAAATGTTTGGATTTGATAATGTTGTTAAGTGGTTATGTTCCATTTTTTTTTTTTTTTTTTTTTTTTAATTTTTTTTATACTATGCTATGTGAAAAGCATGTTTTTTTTTTTTTTAATGAACTAGAATTCGAGTTTTCATCGAGCATTTTAAGACTCCATGAACCCAAACTGTCGACGGACAGTTGGAGGATGAGCATTATCTTTTTGGAATAAAACTCCTTTTCGGTTGATCAAAGCAGGATAAAGCTCAGAGAACTTCGCGCAGAATCTTATCTGTTGTTGGCAGTGGAGTTCAGAATTCACAGAGTATTCATCAGGAACAGATTTATAATCAATAAAACCTTCAAATCCCCCCCCCCCCAAAAAAAAAAAAAAAAACTCAAAACTTGGATTTTTATTTTTTTCAAATTGCCTCCTTGCAGCTACCGAAAACGCAGTTTGACCGCGAACTGGTCATTCCTTACGGGTATTCGGATTTCGCCAGAAAACCCACTTTTCATCACAGGTGACAATCTTACGGTAAAATATCATACCAGGAGAGTTATTTCAATAAATTTTTCCCAAAATGTCGAATCTTTTCTCACATTTTAGTCCGTTGATATTTATATTTTATATTTTTACCCATTAATTTTACGGTTTATTGTAAATTTTAAAGAAATCAAAACTCAGAGAGAGGTATCATGGAAGAGCTCAAACGAAAAATATAAATTTGTGTCATAGCAATCGATTATTTTGAGTTCTGTTTAATTTTATGACCTGTTTTTTTAAGGAAGTGTTAGTGACATGTGAGTACAATATCAGCTCGAGGCGCCTCGTGGATCACCTCATGACCCCTCCTAAAGATAAGAGAGAGACCAATTACAACCACGACCCAGCACCCTTCAAGGAGTGACCAACACACCCCACGCCAACGAAGTGACAGATAGGAATGAAAACCTATCACCTTTCACAACTGTCAATCCATTTCAGCCTCTTCAAAACATTACTGGAGAGGAGATGGAAACCACCACCCAACGTATATCCTGACCACCTCCCATTTTTGTCAGAAACGTACAAAATTTTCGCCTAATGTGCATTCAACTCGATGAGCGAGTCGGCTGCGGGAGATACACTTGTGTCAACCGTCAGCATGACACTAAAATAACGCCAGATAGCCCAGACACCTACAGAGGTATAGCGATCTATCACAAAGAGACAAACGCCCAGAATTACACTTACCATCTAAAGGAAGAGCATGCAGTCAGGGTCGTCATCCGTCTCCTCCACCACTCACCAACCCAAGAAGAGCTCACTTGGCTTACAGGTCAGAAATGCCATTAACATCACAACAAGAAGTCCTGGTAATAACGGTCATATAAAGACTCCGTTGCCCTTGTTCTTTGTGGATCTCGAGCCCACAAGCAATATAGACGAGATTTACAATACTACCACATTGCCATTGCAGAATACGAATGGAGTGGGTGGTCCCTCGAAGAGACATAGTTCAGTGCCACAAATGCCAGGAATACGGTCACACTAAAAGATACTGTAAGTATGGTGCCCGATGTGTCAAATGTGGTGGGACACATCTCACAGGGGACTGTCAGAAGTCTCGCAGTACCTCTGCTGTCTGCGCCCTTTGCCAGAAAAACCATCCCGCAAATTATAAAGGCTGCCAGCTCTACAAAGATTAGAAGCAGCGGATCCAGCCCACCAGACAGCAGGACTCAGCACCTGTAGCTCGAAGACCCCCACCGCCCCCAACCAGAAAAGTGGACTTAGGTCATTCTTAAGCAAAGACGACATACCAGCCCAGACAAGAAGAACCTCTACCTCTTTGTCAGCCTCCCAGGGGAGAGCAACCTTCCATCTCACATGTTCCTCCATCGCCAATATCTAATGATTTCCAATCCATGCTCGATTTTCCTCGGAATTTCGCGCCCTCATCACTCTTCTCCTAAATTTATTGTCAATGGTAGTTTCTAATATGACTTCCTCGTCTGGCAGTAAATTAACTCCTCTTCTCCTGAGTTACCTTGGGTTCCACCTTGACTCACGACTCAACTGGAATGAACATACTAAAATCAAACGACAAGAACTCAACAGACGCTACGGACTCTTATACAGCCTTATAAATAGGCGCTCACAGCTTACATTAGAAAATAAACTGACAGTCTACAAGATCATAATACGACCAATCTGGACCTACAGTGCAGAACTGTGGGGTGCCGCTTAGCCTTCCAATATCCAACGAATACAATCCTTTCAGTCCAAAATTCTCATAATAATAGCTAACGCTCCATATTACGTGTCCAACTCTACCCTTCATCACGAATTTAATATTCCTTTTGTCAAAGACCTTATCTCCACCCGCTTCAAGCTCTTCAATAGTAAACTACAATTTCATCCCAATCCATATGCCCAATCCCTGTCGTCGGACTCCAATCCTCCCCGGCGACTAAAACGGAGATGGCCTCGCGATCTCCTGGGCCTTAATGCCTAAACCTATTGGGAGTGGAGTCGATGGGCCCCCAGGGTGATGACCATTTATTTGTTTTATTGATGATTTTATTTTTATTTTATTATAAGTAAAGGAATGTAATAAATAAAGATTTATTTTAAAAAAAANTTTGATTAGATCTGGGTCTTAATTTTTAATTTTAAGCAAAAACAACTTTTATAGTACATTAATAGATATATTTGTTGGAAATTGATATAAACGTTGGATTAAGTTTACAAAAATATTTAAAATTTTATCATATAAACCAAGGACCTAAAACCTGTTAAATTATAAACATAGGAAATTTTGGGAATTCAAATTTCTGTACGAAGTGCAATTTTACATCCAAATAGTAAAATAAAATACTTTTATAATTTTAACCATTTAAATGAGTCAACCTTCATTATTTTATGTTAGTTAACTTTGGGCTGACTTACTCATCCTATGATTCTTGTAACAAGTTGGTAGATGTTCAACTAGTCAAAAATGTATCCTTGACTCTAACATAGCTCCCTGACTTTCGGCCTAGCTGCGTATTTCAGTTTTCTCTCATCTAGATGCCAAATGAATAACTCACTTCTCTAAAATATTAATTCAGATTTACACCTAACCAATAACAATAAATGTAAAAAATATTGCTTCTGAAGAGCTGCCCAAAAATTAAGAAATAAAAAATAAAAGGAAGGCAGTTATGACTGCCACTCAAGACTCCAGGATGCACTGTTATAGTTGGATGACACTGCAAGAGAGCTGAATCAACTTTGGAGTTAATCTGTAGAGAAAAGGGGAATGTAGTACTTCAATTTCCTTTCTCATCATATTATCCTAGGCTGAATAGACATAAGCTAACTAATATACAATTAAATATTAAAATTTTTACAAGTTTGAATATTTGTTCACATAGGCTTCGACGGTCGTCAGATGTATTTACCTTTTCTTCTTGGACCGATTCAAGTTGTTGATAGTTGCCGAGCTTTCGCACATCATGTGATGGCTTCTTCAGGGCTGAGTAGAGAAAGTTTAATTAAATTTAAATTCTCTACTCAGCCCTGAAGAAGCCATCACATGATGTGCAAAAGCTCGGCAACTATCAACAACTTGACACGGTCCAACCCGGAAGAAGAAAAGGTAAATACAAAAGTTTGAATATTTATTAAATCTTGAGTGTGCAAAATAAGGTAAATCAAGTCAGCTCATGAACATACCTGACCTCATGTGCTGCTAGATAGAATTTCTGAAGGATTTCTGCAAGGACTATTATTTGAGAAGTTTTACTCTTTTATATACTATTTTGTCTCCCTATATTTATGTATGTTTTTGTCAACTGGGTTTGAGGTTGTTGCCGTTATAAATGGTAATACCTACAGTAACAAGTATCTAAATTTAAGTTGATCACATTCTTCAATAAGAAAAACTGAGTTTCTTGGAATAATAGTTTATTGGTCAGCATTTATTCATATTCTACAAATCACTCAAAATTTATCAATAGGGTGTCAATACCATTTTTTAGATAAAAAAATATTTTATGATTTGTTTTTGTAAAAAAACAAACATCATTTAGTACTTATTAAGGAATGCATTACAACTTGTTCCTTTATTTCTCACTCCTCATAAGAAATAATCACAATTTTTCACAAATATTGCAATAATATAAAATAAGCCAGTCATCGTTCGCAAGGAATTTAAATAATCTTATTCCTGTATAATTTTGACTCTTCAATATAGCTTTCTCATGATCAGTATTATTCATCATATAATAGTTATATGTAAACACTTATTTTTGTGTGTTGTAACAAATTTGTGTTCATATATATTTGTGTTCCCCAAAAGGCTTTATTGTTGAGTTCATAGTGAGAATTGCAGGAGACTTATTTTGTCTTCTATATTAAAAATAAATTATAGTACTCAGTGGCATGACTTTATTTTCAACCTAATGTGATTGAAGATTTAACCTTAAATTGATCATCTTGCTAATAACCAGAGTGTTCACAGGTCATCTTGATACAATATGAACAATAGCTTGTAGCTTATCCCACTCTACATTGTTTTTAAAAGTGTAAAACTCCATTAAGGAATAGTTTTAATTACTTCAAATTGCTTAAATTCTTTCACTTTATTTATTGTAAATTAGTTCAAAATATTTATTGATTAAGGATTGTTTATGCCATTGATATACTTATGACTTTACAAGTGTTCTTATCTTAAACTGTTCTTTACTTCCTTTTATTTATTGTAAATCTGTAAAGACTTTTATTAAATGTAAAATACGAGCTTTATTTCTTTGATATAGATCTTAATTGAGTTTATTTATCATATTTTTATATATTATATATACTTATGGTTAAATATATAAATGGTGAAAACTTTATTTCTTTTGGAGATTGACTGTTTCATTAAAGCATACTGCTAGTATACTCAGTGAGATCGGCACTCGTTTTTTTTTTAAGTAATTCTGTGGCTTGCTTTGGGATGGCTGGACTATCGTTATAGCCCCATTGAAGTCACCTAGTGGATCCAGTGTGCACTTGCGAGGTTAGCCTTCGTGACTCAGTAGTCCTCCAGCGGCATTCCCTTCACCCACTCTCTCTTACCCGTGGAAAACTTATAGCTCACAAGAAGGGAAACGCATTCAATGTTTAATAAGACTACAGAGCCTTGGACAGACGCCAGGTCTTTCTTTCTAAATCCCGCAAAAACTGCAATAAAAAATTCCATTGCTATTGATATTCACTTGTTAATAAGACAAATGAATAGGGCGAATCTTCATGGCCTATTAAGACAACTTAAAATTTTCTTTCACTCGCTAGGAAATTTTAAGCCTTCCTAAGTGTGAAATAAATACTTGGTTGTCTTTTCCACCAAAACTGACAGTTTTCTATATAGATAATATTTCTAAGATTAAATTACTACAGGAAAAAAACAAATCAGGAAAAACGAAAGGAAATGAAGTAGAGAAAAAAAGAAGGGAGAGGGGAAAAGGATGTAAAGAGGTTTGAAGAAAGATATTAGGTCGCTCCAACACAGAATGGCTGTCAGCAATAACAACAGATAATATCATCTCTCATACCTTCTATCCTCCGTCTTCATTGGTTTCTGCAAACCATCTTAGCGAGCGCTTTCGGACATTGTCCATCTTCTGGCCGAATGGTATGATAGTTCTATATTCATTGGTGGTGGATGGACAATGTCCGAAAGCGCTCACCGACAGAAGATGGTTTGCAGAAACCAATGAAGACGGAGAATAGAAGGTATGAGAGTTCTATATTCATTGGTGGTAGAAATAACCCCTTAGATAATATCATCCTACAGACGGAGCAACTCCATCTGTCTATTGGCTCTCGAAACAGGGTGTATTTTCAGCTGGATCTTAATGAAAAACCCTTCATTTCAAAAATGAAGGGTTTTTCCATATCTCAGGTTCGAATAGATTGAAACTTCAGAATATTTAGATTGAATAATTATTCTGAAGTTTCGAGCATTTAAATTGAAGTTAAGTCATTCCCCAAGTGCTTTCATGTTCCTACTAAAAAGATAGTCCTTTTTCTGAAACCTGTTGAAAAAGTTGTTCCATGACGAGAATGAATATTTTCAAGCCATTAAAAGATTCAGTGAATCTTTTAATTTTTAGTAAATACTGAAAAAAAATAATTTTCCTTAAAAAAAACAAAAAAAAAACTGTCTTACATTACACATCTATTGGTCTGATTTCGCACTTTAACTTACTTTCAATTTACATTTAAAGCGGTACGCCTAATTTCACAATTTACAAAAAAAAAAAAAAAATAAAATAAATAAATAAAAAATTGTTCCAGAAAAACTATGGCCTGCACTATGCGTTAACACTCTGTTAACTCACACACTTAACAGAAACATACACATTTTTATCCTTGAAATATATGTATATAATTATTAGATGTTTTTTGTTGAGGTTCTGTCAAGGTATATCCAAAAAAATGAGTATTATTTAAATTATCTGCCAACGCTTCGGCTTACTTTAAGCCATCTTGAGGGCTATCATGAAGGCGAGAGAGGATGTTGTCACCAAAATCCCATTTTTATAACTGGAATGTAAACACATTTTTTTTTAAATTTGTATTTTATTTGATCTACCTTAACCGAACCCCGAAATAACTTGACCGTATTAGATGGTTTAGTTATTTCATAGTGTTTTCATAACTTATGACTATTTTAAATAATTTAATATGACGTTTTTACTCTTGTTGATAAATTACCTCAGATTTTCTTGATTTTCAGCAATAACTTCGAAGGAGGAAAATCTTATCTTTGAAGAGGTTCACGGGCTTGTCTTATTTACTCTGAAATATGCGCCTAGAAATAATTTGGTGAATAATAATGAAATAATATTTGGCTAATTAATCGTAGGAAACTCAAATTTACTGTTAATAGATTAAATAGTAATAACTCAAGTGTATTATGTGTTTATGGGTATATGCGTGTATGTTCGCGCGCGCGCGTTTGTGTGTGTGTGTGTGTGTATAAGCGCTCGCGTTTGTGTGTACACTGCCTGCTATTACCTTCCCAAGGTACTGACGTCACACAGTAAACTTAGGCGCTACGCCTCTAGGTTCACTGCCTGACGTGACTTCCCACTGTCGCTTCTATCACAAAAAATGTGATAATTACGAATTAAAAATGGAATATAACAGAATTCAAATAGAATCTTGAAGAAAGAATAAGTACTTAATTTATTTTACGATTGTAGCACGGATGTTTATTTCGCATAGATCTCGAAGAGGAAACTCCCTCGACCCCCTCCCCCTCACTAATAACAATTAGGTAGGCAATTCGGCCAAAAGTTATGTTTTGATTGGTTGTTTTTATGGATTCTTGTTTTTATAACAATCAAAAGACTCATTTTATAATTGTATCATGGTTGTTTGCTTCGTAAACAACTCGAGGGGGGATTTTTATTGAGTAGATCAGCATTTTTTATAAAGATACATCATTATATTTACTATAAGAGGTAAGGTGTGGTTATGTTAGCGATCTTTTAGTGTTTATGTACATCCCTTATGATAAAAGTGAGAGCTAGATAACCTATCATGTGACGTCACAAAGTGGATTACAGTCGAACGTACAGCCTGTATTAGGAATTATCCATAAACATATATATATATANGGAAAATATTTAGAAATATTAATTTGACTTGGGTGAATTTCTTATTTTTATAATGTGTAAAACACATTCTCCAATTTTTAAATGTTCTTTTTTTTTAAACTAAAATTGATGGGGGTTGACTAAATTGAATTATCCCCTACTTCTGATGTTTACATAGGGGATGTTATTTTTATGACTCAAGTGGTCAAAAGTGTGAGTGGAGTGATGAGAGACTGGAATTCTAAAAATAATAAATAGAGTAAGATGTTGAGATTATTTGATGAAGATGAAAAATAAACATTTGATATGGCTTTCCCTATCTGGGAGATGGTTGAGGGTTTTTTTTAATGTGCTGATTCAGGTTTGGGTGGGTAATTTAAGTTCTTAGCCCTGGCTCAACAGTGGGGGTTAGAAGTTCTATCAGTGGTTGACGAGTAGGCTGGGTTCGCTGTTTTAATTCATTGTACATTTGGCAGCCCTTGTAGTTGACATTCATTCTGCTGACATAGAGCACAAATGGCTGGATTGTGAATTAATAATCATTAATTAGGTGAGTAGTCGAGGATTGTGCAGGAGAGGAATAAATTATATAGATTCAGTGGCCAAAGAATTTGATGGGACCTGATTTCTTTTTTTTACCAATTCATATAAAAGTATTTTGAAAAAGGTAAAGAGCTTGCAAATCGAAAAATGAGGCTTTCGATTGGTTCAAAAAGGAAAAGGTACTTGGTGCACTGTTCGTGAAAATTCTAAACTGTGGATTGTCTATTATAAAATTAGAAGAAGCTTTAGATCACTAAATCATATCTCGATATTTGAGACTACACAAAGCTTTATGGCATGAGTGCCATTTGATTTTCATATTCAGTAGTACCTCCATTTCATATTGGTATTAGATATGGTTCTAGGAAGACTAGTGGAGAGGATGCAAAGTTTTCAGCTGGGATATAGTAATATACAATTTATTCTTTACTATCTGCTAGTATTTATTGATTAATATATCGAACTTTAATATTTTTAAAATAATAATTTATTTAGATGTCCAGAGTTCGGAGAGAGTGCACTCCAGCTAATTTTGGGCACTGAGGATGAGTAGTCTTTGAAACTGCTTTGCATTCTAGAAATAATTTTTTATGTAACATCTAATTCATTCACATCAAAGGAAATATTCTCACAACAAATTTTGATGAAAAGTCACCGAGTTTTTAATTTTTTTTTATTCTGTTGCAGGAGATGTACTGACAGGAGTCTGCTACGTCGGTCTGTGGGACATAGAGACTTTGCTCTCGTTCGTCCTCATCCCTCTTGTCATCTACCTGGTACTCGGGACCATATTTCTCCTGGCCGGCTTCGTCTCCCTCTTCAGAATCCGGACTGTGATGAAGCACGACGGCACCAAGACCGACAAGTTGGAGAAGCTGATGATCCGGATTGGCGTCTTCTCCGTCATGTACACCGTACCCGCCTTGGTAGTGATCGCCTGCTTGGCGTACGAGCACGCCTACTTNGGAGAAGCAAGTAGGGAGGTGGACCTAACATATTTGATGAGGATAATTAAAACTATTTTTAAAAATGTATTAAAAAGAAATTTTGATCGATAAAATTTTCATGGACTCATGACTTTTTTCGTTCAAAAAATCATTTTACTCAACAGGATTTAAAAAGTAATCAATAATTAAAAGGTAGAATAAATCCCATATCAAGAAAAAATATTTAGAACCATAAAATACATTTTTTGGATATCATTCGATCCTGAAGTTTATCAAAGAAAATATTTTTATTAAACATTTTACTGAAAAATCGACGATTTCAAACCTTTGATGCTCTACGATATGAAGAAATTGAATAAAAATTTTACTCTCTAGAATCTTGAGGGAAATATTTTTCTGTACACCAGGCGAGATAGGATAATTTAAAAAAAAAAATTATGTTTTTTTAAAAGATATTTTGTTCATTTAAATCTTCAAGATTTTTCTGGACAAAATAGTTGATTTCTTGATCCCAACTAAATTCCTGACCAATGGATGTAATTTTGACCAAAAAAAATATTACCTGAGCTCCCTGGAACTTTGTACAATCATTCTTAGGATCATTTAGAATATTATAGAACAAAATAACATACAAAAATTATTTGTGGGAGTTGTGAGTATTTTTACAAATTTCAAATTTATAAAAAAA
>KZ808295.1:6564-18278 GCA_000696205.2 Oncopeltus fasciatus
ATATATATATGATACTGAGTTTTACTTATTTTCATTTGTAATTTTCGAAGAATGCGATTACCTGCCATTACATTTATCGAGCAACACTCATCTTTTAATAGCACCTCCGCCGAATGGGGTCCAATAACGTTTTAATTAGCCTAAAACGAGGAGTTAATTTACTGATCTCATGAATATTCAACGCAATTAAAACTCAATTATGGTATCAAAAGCAAAATTATGAAAGTTACTGAAATTGTAAATTAAACAAGCAATAATACTTATCATTTATTCAGTAACTACAATCATTAAGCGAAAACACAAAATGAGCAATAAGGTTTTTATCCTTTATCCCCAATGTAACATCTTAAATTAAACTGGGAAATGTTATTGTAAAAACTAAAATTTTAAAAATTTACATCTTTCTTTTATAAGATACCAAAAAATATTTGAAATACACATAAAGCTACCTTAATTAGACCTAAATGACTCTCGTTATTTACTTTTAAATTTTAATTTTATAAATATTATTTTTTGTGGTAATTAATCCCACGTAAATTTTGACAATTTTTAGTGCAAGGGAACAGAATAAAAACTGTCTTGGCTGGGACAGTTAGATTTTTTATTCTGTTCCCCTGCACTAAAAATTGTTTAAATTTACGTGGGATTAAATGCCACAAAAAAAAATATTTATAATAAATAGTGTGCTTCAAAAAGTAGAGGCGACTAGGAATTACATGAGAAATAAGAATTGCGAGGTCCTGTGATCACAGTGGTCTTCATGAGTCGAAAACCTGGAAGAGGCTACTGCATACTTCATAGGATGGAAATTGTCGTAGAAAAAAAAACTTTGGGAACCACGATATAAAAAGATGAAGGGAGAGAGGAAAAAATGCTTTGAGCATAGGTACGCACATTGACAAGAAAGCTTAAGAGGTACAAGAAGCACCTACCAGCTACACAGTAATTTATGTGTAAAAGAAAATATGCCAAGAGAGGATCATCGATTGGTAAGTTAATAAAATGTTTTGTATTAATGTAATAAATCCCTAAAGTGACACAAAAGTTCTAATAAAAAAAAACTAAAAATCACAAAATTATTTTAACTCAATAAATTTCCTACATCCCTACGAATCCTTGAAGCCGGCTATGCCAAACATTGTGATATCTACACACACGAAAAATGCATCAATTCTTCGACGGGACCCCCACAGCCAGTTTGAATTCTGGTCCCAGCTGTGGAAGGTGCACATCAAAGCACAAAATTCACAACAAACTACATTCAATACCCAGGCGAGACACCCACATAACCCATAATCCTCAACAGCACGCAGAGAGCACATACATGGTTATGTGCTCTTGTTTTGCTCATACAAAACGCTGACATGGGGACCATTCATAAACAATGAACGAGCCATATCAAACAATAAGCTCAAATTACTTTCGAAATTGCTCAAAGATAAACTAAACATTTACACTATTTTCCAAAACCAATTTGGCCTATTTTTAAGAGGGTTCATCAAAACGAATCATTAAAAAAAAATTTCAGTCCAATCTTTTAAGAATAATAACTTGATCATGCCATTGCTTTTTACACAGAAGGCTCAAAATTCAAACAATAAACCCTCATATGAAAAATACTACACAACATTCCTCGAAAAACTCATGTGACTATCACACTTACAAGTCAACACACTACTCGGAGACTCGTGGTATTTTTAATCTTTTTGTCAAATTTCGCTAAACGAAAAGGGTACCTTTGGATGATTCTTATCCCTCAAACCCTTTGTGACAATTATTTAGCGTTTTCAGCCAGCTCATTGTCTTATAGTCATTTGTACCGGTGCCAAAATGAATAAAATATTACAAATAAAGACCAACAAAATGAATATATATTTTTTAAAACTATTTTTTTTAAACAAGATAGTCATTGCTATAGCGAAAATATATCATTAATAAACATTATAATTTAAAATAATTTAAATCAAATTAAAATCTGACCTAGGTGCTGTGTTTTTGCAATGGATCCTAATTCGATACCCGCGACAAATTTTATGATATTGATTACAGTTCCCCTTAGAAAAGCCATTTTTTAACATTATTTACAAGTTTTGACCAATATTCTAAATTAATCCTAATAAAGAAATTAAGGACAGAATAAAAATACGTAATAGGCCGGAATATAGGACTACTGTCTGATCCACATGTCAATGTTGACTTAAAGAGTTAAAATGGCCAAGTGCTTGGTCAATTCTTTAATATGGCTTCGAAACTGTAAGTAAGTGTTCACACTTACAACGACAGCTATAAACAGAATACAGGCTATTGAGATGTGGATATACCACAGGATACCTCAACTACCGTGGACTGACACGAGTTACAGACTACGAGGTACTAAGAAGAGTACACAAGGAAAGGGAATCGCTGCATGAAGTAAGGTTAAGAAAAACTTCATATCTAGGTCACGTTCAAAGAAACAATAAATATGAAATTCCACAGCTTGCCATAAAAGGGAATATCCTAGGAAAACGTGGTTCAGAAAGGAAAAAGCTTTCTTGGCTGAGACATTGGACGAGCTTAAGACTCGAGGTCCTCATAAGGAATGCAGAATACAGAGAGGAGTCAGCTAACCTTCAATAAAGGATACATCACTGGAAGAAGAAGAAGAATCAAAATTCTTAATTAAAAAAGTTTTTACAACTAATAGACTAAAAAAAAAATGTAAATTCGTCATAGAATAACCAAGGAAGACATAATTATGCATAAATAACTTGCATAAAAAAAAATGCATAAAAAAGTCTAATAAAGTGGAACTTTAAGTGACATCTACTAGAAGAAAGAGTATTATATTCCAGGAAAATCTTAAATGACAGTTGAATCCATCAATAACTTACTACTATTTTTGCTATAATAATAGCTTGTATAATTAATGTTATTTTGTGTAATATAATAATATTTGAGTAATAAAACAAAAAATAATCATGCCTAATTTTTAGACTAAATTAAGGATTTTATCCCAAAGTAATCAATTATAAACATTTCATAATAACATTATGTTATAAATTTAACTTCTTAGATAAAAAATGATGAGACATCAGTTATTAAAACAACTGAACTACTGTTGGTCTGTGTTTTTAGAACTCAGAAAAAATAAGGCAACATTAGTAGGTATAAATTTAAACTTATCTTATTCCCAAAACCATTTTGATCATTAAGGAAATCTAACGCCAACAAGGTTTAATGCAGAATTTGGTTTCTTTAATTTTTAAAATTACGGTCACTTGGTTGGCATACACACACAGATATATTAATAGTATTATGGCCTATATGTCAGAAATAATAATAAAAAATAAATAAATTGTAGTATTTTAATCATAACAAATAAATATACCTAATAATAACAATGCAACCCTCGATTACTGTAAGTGTTATGATGATTTTTTATTTAAAATGCGAAAAATAATACCATATGTGGAGAAAATATAGTCTTTGTCTGTTTTGTTATTGATGGGGTTTCTTTCTAAGTGTATGTGAATGGACTCAGCAAAAAGTCATTGCTCAAGGTTGAGTTCATTCGCCTGAATTGTGAATTTGTCAAAGTCGAGAGTATGTTTGCCAGTAGTAGAGTGTTTCGAAAGAGGAAAGCTATGGAAGGGCCGAGGCAATTTCAATCTGTTTGTTGATTTTTTTTTATTCGTTAGACAAGGTATCTAACAAATCCAGCACAGAGAGAAAGATATAATGTCCATTGTACACATTATACCGGCACTACTGCCTCCAAGACAGCATCTCCTTTTCTAACCCAGAACACAGGGGCGACTTTTGCACAAGAGACTTTCTTCTAAAAGCCTCCAGGACCTCTGTTTCCTCGCCCTTGGAAAGCCCTTGACGGGCTTCTTAAACTCACCAGTCATGAGGGGTCGTCATTTAATACATTTGTTGGACGTGCGGGAATATACATTCCCGGCGTATCCAGCACCAGGGAGTAGGCGGGAATAACCGGGAACGATATGTACCCTCGAGGGCTGTTCCCCTACCCCAGTTCCCTGAGGTCCCACCTCCGATTGCTCAATCGCGATATACAGACGGACAGAGACTCACCCTTGGCACCCGTCAGAGTCCGACGTCTGCAGCCAAGGTACTTCCTGACGCATAGTGCCTCATAGGAGAAGTAAGTGTTGCTCATGGATAACCATGATTTAATAGTATCAAAAAGCAGGTAAAAGATTTAATTTCTGTTGTATTTGCCTTTATTGTGCCCGGGAAAGCTCTTATCGATTTGACCTCTGTGTTAAGTGATTCAATGAAATACGTTCATGATTTCAGTTAGCTATTGAAGGCAGACGTCTGTTCCGGATAAACTAATTTTACCTAAATGAATGTAAAACATAATTTAGTTTCCCCAAAGCTGTTCAGAAAATGAGAGACAGATATTTTGTTTTAACATAATATAATTTTTCTAATAATAATTATCATTACTACTATTATATTTAATATTATAACATAACTATAATTGTAACTTAGTAATAAATATAGAAATTTTAAACTAATCATGGTCATCGTAACCCGAATATAGATTGGAATGTCGTATTAAATACATTAAAAGTTCTTCCATTCTAAGATCTTAGGCGGTATTACTTATATCAATCTGTTTTATAACGAGCACCAGCATAGTCCTTATATTTATACAATCGAACTCCAGGTTAGCCAAGGAGGTCCTTTTGGTCCTGCCAATCCTCCAGGCTAGGATCCGATCGAACCCTCAAGAAGGCTTGTTTACTAAGAAATAAAAGTTTTACTAGTTTTTCAAATATGGAGACTACTTCCTTGTAGCCCGAACTCACATTGTAGTTCCATGTCAACTGACCGTAAGAGGGAAGTGGTATTGGCCAGACTAAGAATAGGACACACAAGACTTACTCATGGCTATGTAATGGCAAAGGATAACTCACCCATTTGTGAGGTCTGTGGACAACTTCTTACCATCAAACATATATTTATAGAGTGCCTAAAATATAAAGAAACAAGGAAAAAATAAAACTTAAATGGGACTCTAAACGAAATTCTATTGGATGACGATAAAGTAGTCAACTCTGTAATGAACTTTCTGAAAGAGGGCAAGCTATTAAATCTTATCTAGATGAATTTTCAGTATGCTTCTTTTCCATTCTCTCTCAATTTTTTCTTTGTTATAAATTTCATGGTTTTAAACACAAAGAAATTACTATATACATCCACATAATAACTATTCGCATTAACAATTCATTATACCTCACAATTTTTCTTCTTGGAAATATCTTCCCGCATCTAAAAAAAGAAATATCACCCTGGCGTTAATGACCAAAGGTTGACATGCCATTAAAAAAAAAAAATGCATAACATAAGATTAGACAAGAGGTTGGAAGAGAGGTAAAACGAATAAAAAATTATCGCACATGTTACATTTATTTATCTCAGTACATATAATACTTATGAAAGTAAGTAAATAAAAAATTCTACAATGATAAGGTAAATTCAATGATTTTGGTGACAAAAATGTTTCGGGAATTATTAAAATTATTTAGTACTTAAAAAAAAAAATCCTCAGATCAGACATTTCGAAGAACAATTGACTACAGCTCTTAGAATCTCTTCAATTAATTCCACCCCCCTCTCCTCCAGCATTGTCTGTTGACTTTGTGGACAGTAATTTGCCTTTCTCAGGTATTCTGGAGTATTACCCTGGTCCTGGGGTAATTGATGCACTCATCAGAGATAGTGACTGATATAGTCACCATCTCTGATGAGCGCATCAATTCAAGTTCTTTAGGATCTCTCTATCGTTCAAAAACAATTACAAGTATATTTTTTGAAGACCGAAAATTATAATCTTAAATAATTCGCTATAAATAGATATAATATTGAAATAGTCGCAAAATCAAATTATCTAAAATTCATGTTCAGGAATGCTTTTACAAAAAAAAAAAAAAAAAAAAAAAAAAAGCATATTATAATAGAAATTTGAAAACTTAACCAGAATATTGTCACTTTCCTCAAACCATCTCATCCGAATAGTCCCAGGGCTAAGGCTCAGCTGGGTCGAGTCAGCCAGAAACCAAATCATCAATGTACATTAATTTATCATCTATTCTTATCTATATCCATCTTTAATGAAATATGGGAAATCTGCTTTGATTACGCAATTCCTCCGTGTGGCAGAAACCCAATCTGTTACTTAAGTATCCTTCGATCCTAAATGATAAGTCACCAATTAAAAGAAGCTGTGCCCTTTATTCTCCTCGTGACCCATTACCTCGGCCATACAATCCGTTTTACTGTCCTGCAGAACTTGACGTGGAAGTTAAAACTGGGAAAATGGAGGATAAAATAAAATGTGCAGGGACTGCAGAGCAAGTCGTGCAGAAAAAAAAATTAATTTCCAAAATAACAAGACATAAATTAATTAAATAACATTTGTGTTAGGTTAGCTGAAAGCTCCAGTTTATGGAGCAAGCCGTAAAAACTGAGATACACAGACGACATTTTATGGTTCACTCCCAACTTTATGTTCTCTCCTTTAGAAATATCACTCATGAGTGAAAGTAATATTTTATACTAGAGGGAGAGGGAAGTTCACCGCGGATGAGCTGTGTAAACTAATGTGTGTTGGTGAACTAAATATGAATGACAGTAAATTCTACAATGACTATAACTAATGCTCTTATAATCTGGAGAGAATAGTTAGCGTAAAAGAAATGACCTATATACCTGGCTCTAGACTGGCCTGGAAAGAAGAAGGACGAGTATTCAGCCATTGTTGTTATATTCATAACAAAAATCAAGGTTTATCGCAAAAATGTTATGAAACATTAATTAAGAATATTCCATTTTACACTGATTGTCTTATAAAAAATTTTTTACAGCTCAAATAAAATGAAGATATGAATATTATGAATGTTAATCTTCCTCTTTATTTCCTTAAGCTCAACCCCCATCGAATTTCAACCCGAAAAAAATTCGTACAGCAGTTTGCAATAAAAGCCTAAATAACCGAATTTAGTTCCTAAATTTTAAAAGTAAGAGTACTTTCAAAACTCAAAACCACATACTTAAATATCTTTCTTAATATGCCTTTTTTTTTTTTAAANATATTATTATTTAACTCTTTCAAGAATTGCATCTTTAAATATTTTTAAATTTATTAATTTAAAGTTGTATTTAATTATGTCCTTTCTTAACGAATTAAGTTCGTAGCCAACTAGGCTCTACCAATTTATCAAAATTAATAATTTAATTAATAATGATTATAATAATATATATAAACATGTTATAATGTTACATTACATTATAATATCTAATTGTAATACGTTTTTAGCTCACAGCTCGAAATTATATATCTCCGAAATAAAGATAAGGGGAAAATGTTAATGTCCTAAGTGGTCTTCAGGAGCTATCACCCAGCGACGCATCAAACCTAGACTATATCAGCATATACTGCTCTAATAATTTTATTGTAGTTTTGTTTTCTTTTGTAAATAGTATGGTATTTATTGTATACATACCATATCTTCCACCTTGTGTAAAAAAAAATTGTTTTGGGCCAAGAATAAAAAAAAAAAAAAAATTAATGAGAGGGAATAGAATAAAAAATCTGTTCCAGCCAGGAATCGAACCTGGATCTCCTGCTATCCGGGCCGGTGCACTTGCCAATTGTCTACTAATTGTCTGGCGCGTCCTGGTAGCACAATTGACTAGTGCATCGGCCCGGATAGCAGGAGATCCAGGTTCGATTCCTGGCTGGGACAGTTAGATTTTTTATTCTATTCCCTCTCATTAATTGTTTAAAANATTATTTGATGCATTATAAAAAGGAATAAGGAATAAGACTTAGTAAATAAGGACCAGGACAAATTGACCGAGATTGGCTGGGAAGTTTTACACATCCATCTTTACCTTTCACCTTGAGGCCAAGAATAAAAAATATATTTCTTCTTCTACTTTTATGAAGCAAGTATCTTAACAAAACATTAGACAACAATGTTATGAAAATAAAAGAAAGAAATGATCTGGTAATTGACGCACTTGGAATATTTGGCTTATCGGTGATTGTTAGGGGGTAGTTTAGACGGGGTCCGTACGGACCAAATGCCCTTTGATTGGCGCCAAAATTGACGACTCCTCGAAACACAGACCATTTCCTGGGCCAAAGTGGAGGGGATATATGTTAATTGATGGGGTGAGAGAGGGGGACGGGAGGGAAGGGAGGGGCGGGGCGAGGGAGGGGACGGATCGAAGGGCAGTCGGGTGGCGGGCGAGCGTGGGTATGCAGCTGGAGGCGCTCTACACCAGCTACTCCGTGCGGCAGCGGAGGTCCGCCCTCCATGTCTTCCTCGCGGCCAGCCTCCTCTACGACTGCCACTGTCTCCTGCTGCCCTGGGGCCAGGAACCCCTGGAGCGAGCAGTCACCGCCTCCTTCCTCCTGCTCAACCTCTGTCTCCTGGGGGCGACTCTCTTCTCCAACGGCTCCCGTCTCGCGTGGTCCGTGCTCTCCCACCTGTCGTGGCATGCCGCCAACCTACAGCTCCTCGGCAGGATGTTCCTCTCGCCGGAGCTCAACCCGCGCACCGACCTGGGCTGGGTGCTCCTCCTCGACTATCTGGTCTATGTCACTCTTCCGCTGAGGCTCAGGTACTGCATCGTCCTGGCTGTCGGCATGTCGGCCACCTACATCGTCAGCCTGTACGGCCTCAGCAAATCCGAGCTTAACCTACTCAACCAGGTATGTGAAGTACATGTATTTATCTACTATATATATTTACATAAGATAAACAAACATTACAAAATAAACTAAGATGATTTTAGTTGGGGTTCGGTCAAGGTAGATCCAAAAACCCAAATTTAAAAAATGTATTTTTTAATAAAGGATTATCTGCCAACGTTTCCAGTCATGGAAATGTGAACTTAGGGACAGGACGTCCTCTCTCATCTTCATGATAGCCCTGAAGATGGCTTACAATGTAAGCCGAAACGTTGGCAGATAATTCTTTATTAGAAATACATTTTTTAAATTTGTAATTTTTGGATCTACCTTGACCGAACCCGAACTAAAATCATCTTAGAATAATATCTACTGTCAACAAACTCTCCTTCTGAACATTACAAAATAAATACTTATTCTAGTAAAAATAAACAAATATTTAAAAATAAAGATATTTATAAAATATGAGCCACAGAAATGATTTTTTTTTTCTCAATTCTATATATTAAACTTACAAACAATGGACAAAAGATTGTATATTAAATAACGAATGAAGATTTGACGCACAATTTCCGTCATATCTCTCAGTAGGAGGAATAATTAAATTTATTATAATAATGATAAAGCACAGGTGAGTAATAACCATTACAACTATCCTTTACAAATAAAATTTTTTATTAATAATAATAATTTAATGGCACCCAATATACAAATATATATTTAATTTTTTTTTAAACAATGTACCTAATAATAAAGTATTAAATATTAAGAAACTAGAGTATAAAATGTATTATTTAAGTCTTTAAAATATTTATTACACTCTTTGAAATTTGATGACACAGTTAATGTTCATGTAATTTTCTTCCCGGGTTTACCGTGTTGAAAAAAAATAAATGTTTTGCTTGTTGTTTCGCAACTCCTGTGATGGCTTCATCAGGGCCTCTGGAGACCGTGGAAGCTTAAGTGAACTCAGTTAATGTAATTTTTATTTTTATTTTTAGTTTATAGAACAATAACGAAAAAATTCGAAATGGTCATTATTCCCTATGTCATATTTAAAAGTGTAAATAGCAAAACAGAGTGTCTAATAATCTAGGTCTTTGACTTAAAACCGTATGGTAGATAGCATAAATGTATATTCCACTGAAAAACGATTAAGTTAATAAGAGAATTTTCAAAATCATTTAATGTATTTAATTTACAAATTACGTTCGAATTTTTTTTTAAAGTTATTATTATTAAAATAACACTCTATTGATTGTTAAATATATTATTTAATATTTATTTAGCAGGAGGGAATGTAAGTAATTTATATAGATAAATTATTATTTCAACCCACTAAAAGATAATAAAAATGTTTACGAAAACATTCAGAAAGTTTGAAAATAGCATTTCATCCATTTTATGATTATTACGAAAATAACTGAGGTATTTAATATTTTATGAATTAATGCTCCGGTTGACCTCCCATTGCCCATCGCTGAAATGAATTCCTCAACGAGATAATTATTTTTATTTAACAATCCCTGTGTAGTGAACTAAGGATATATCCAAGAACATTTTATGTTTTAAAAAAAATTATTTCGATCGCTAAAAGTCATCAATCAATCAAAGATATTAATACATGAATTTGAATTCCAATATTTGCGAAGGTAGGAACGCTAGAAAAACAAAAATGTAAAAAAAAAAAAATATATATATATATATATTGGTATTGTTATTGTTATTCGAATGAATGAATTCTAAAGTTAATTCTTTCTTACTTTGGTTGGATGGAGTGTAAATTTGATGCACGAACTCTCCTGAACGTGAGAAATTTGATGAGAACAGCACAAGTTCAAGCTACTTGTACACACTACAGATACTCGACACAAGCTACTGAAAGAGGCCAATTACTCGACCCACCAAGTTGAAATGAAATTTGACATTCTTTTCAACTTGGTAGAAGCAATTTTCTTTTCTTTTTTTTGTAACTAAATGATTAAAAATCCATCATACTTATATGAATGTCAAATTAAGTCAAAACTCCTTCTTAACCGGCGCTAGGACACATTAGTTGAGTCTTAGCCTCTCAAAGATAGACCCCCATCCTGCTCCCTTCCAGTTACAACAACCAGCAGCTTCGCCGTTTTTCCAGCGAAGTTTGCCGGCATCTCCTCCGTACACATCCGTGCTGCCACGTGACCTGCCAAGCGGAGTTGGGCAAACTTCTCAATCTGGAGGACATGTGCAGTTGTATAGAGTCCCAACTTTCGAGTTTTTCCTTCTTTGCCCGACCCCACTCCCTCATTCACCTGTCCCAAGACTCCCCGAAGAATCCTCCTTTCGAATCTCAATAATTCCTGCTCCATGGATTTAGTCGTGCACCATAGGTAAAGAATGAGAGTATAAATTTTAACTTTTGAGGTTCGAGACAGGAGATGACTTCTAAGTTGCTTTTGGAGGGCAAAGTATCATCTGTTAGCCGCCAAAATAAAATCAATATAGCTTTAAAAATTAAAAAAAAAAATCATTAACAGCTTGACAGGTCCATTATTGATATTACCATGATTAAGATTAAGTCTGCCTAAGTAACCAAGCTAATTGATTAGTTCCTTCATTAATCCTGGAAGGAAATAAAGCAATTCACGGTTGTCATATAGTACGAGTTTTGAAAATTTTTTAAAGATCTCCATGAATCTTTCAATGCTAAAGATAAAAATATGTCCATTAAAAATTATTATGCCTTTTGATGGGTGTCTAAACACTCTAGTGCCAGCAATTTCTATAATAATGACTACTTTCGGTATTTAAGCTTGTTTTCAGAAACCTTACTGTTAGAGATAAAAAGTTTCAAGAAAAAAATAAGTGTTTTTAAATATTTTTATTCCATGAAATTTTTATAACAAAAGCATATTAAGGAATATGTTTAAAAATGTAATTATGAATTTAGATCTTATATCATAAAGATAGGAGTAAAGTGTAATTTACGAAAGTTTATGTTTTATATATATATATA
>KZ808295.1:29955-40119 GCA_000696205.2 Oncopeltus fasciatus
TATATATATATATATATATATATATATATATATATATATAAAATAAGAACAGGTGGGAGAAAGAATGGATTAAGCACACAAAAGGAAGTAATTAAAATTTTCGATTTTCACCGGAAAAAATTTTACTCATTGTAATATTTTCTCTTTGTTTGCTCACTAGCCCTATTCTCATTTTCTATATACATAATATGTAACAATTTAGTACACCAATTTAGTCTAGGTCTATATTTCGAGAATATATATTCTCTTCATCAGGGCAAGGCTAATAATTTAGTGCTTAGAAATAAGTCTTGTACAACTGCACATCTATGTATAACCTAACACACACACACACACACACACACACATATATATATATATGGTGTATTGCTAATCCTTTGACTTTCGCTTATTTTGTGGCCGTTTCTTCAGGGCTGAGTGTAGAATGAGAGTGGTAGTCGAATCCTGGAGAGATTTTATCTGTCTAGGACTGATTCTTGTTCGAAGACAGTTATCTCCTGGATTCGAAGACAGCTCTCATTCTACACTCATCCCTGAAGAAGCCATCACAAAATGTGCGAAAGTGAAGTGACTGGCAATACGTCTCGACCTGGCACGGTCTAACCCGGAAAAAGAAATTGTACATGAAACAGTAATTGGTAGGCTACGTGTTCTGAAACTGAAGACGTAATGTGTGAGCATATTAGTTATACCCTATTTTTTTTCCTTTAAAACAGTCTAGAGCCAATTAATCGATTAATTTCATGTACATAAAAGTCAATCTGGCAAATAATAGACTGGAAGAAGGGTTGATTGTGTAAGTATTTTGAATTGCTGTTTGCATGTAGCAGCCCTTATCTTGCCGTGAGTGTTTAAAAAATTAATTTGACCGTTTTGTTTAAATTTTAAATACTTATGTCACAAAGAAAAACGGAAAAAAATTTTAAGAGTGTATTTATTCTGTTGAAAAAAAAAAAAAAAAGTTTAACTCAGTTCTATGTTTTCTGTGACATCATTACTGACCATACTCCCAGATGGGATTAGAACCAAACTACTGCTGGGAACAATGTACGTATCACTCTGGGAGTGAGGTGTAAAGAGAGCGATGTTAATGTACAGATAAGCCTGAAGTAAGGGAAACACAAATGCTCCTAAGAGTAATGAAAATTCATGACTGGTGTTTTATGGACAAAGAAGTGGGTGTTGTAAAGCAAGGTTTTTGTGGCGAACCCACCCCCTTCCCACCCCAATTCCACCCCCTTCCCACCCCAATTCCACCCCCGCCGGTTGCCAAGACACCCAACTCCTGTTTGTAGGGCGACCTCATTCAGGAGACATGCCGAGTTCGCAATGTCCCCAGGAATCTACCCCTATTCGCTCATAACGCTCAGGATCGCCCCATTCCCAGTGCCTCTGCCAATCCCATTAAGCCAAGCTTTTAATCTTCATATACAATAAAGAGTTCTCGTAGGAGCAGCGTCAACCCATAGTAAGAAAGTCCACTCATAGTAAGATAGTCAACCGGTAGGAAGATGATTACCCATGTTTCATTAAAGGAACACTGAAGTAAGAGCACTAAAGGACTAATTTGACTTCAAAGTAAACAATATGGTAATCAAAAAGAAGGTGTGCGGAGAAAAAATACGGTTATAGATAAAAATGACTTTATTTTACCTTTAAGCCGGAGAGAGTAATTAGGGTCAAAGGAAGAACCACTAAACCTGGCTCTAGACTGATCGGGAAGAAATAGCGGGAGAGATACTCCGCTGTCGTAGTCATATTTGTAAACATCTGGTTTAATAGGAGTTTTTCGTAAATAAACATAGAAATAATTAATTTTAGAAAATTATATTTTGTGCGTAATATGTTCTACAAACGTTTTTCTAACTCAAATCGAAACAAAGATATCAACAGTATAAATTTTAGCCTTTTTTTTAACTCCCCCCCCACCTCATCCACATCTAGTTATTAAACAAAAATATTGTCAATCAATTGTTTGAAAGAAAAAGACTAAATACCGAATTTGGATTGCATATTTTTTTTTTTTAAATTCGCAGTTGATAAATATTTGTACTTGAACGTTCTATCTCGTGTGATTCCGCACACTTATAGAATTATATTTTATCATTAAAAAATTTTTGTTATATTTCATTCCAATTTAATTAAATAATACGCCCGCTATATTGAAAGAATGATTGTTCTCCCACTTGACATTTCAGGTAACTCTCCACTCCTGTTCAACCGATTCCGCTAAATAACAAACTCAGCCTTTCATTTTACTTATAAACGAGAGATTTCAAAAAGAAAAATAAACTATTTTGGCTTATAAACAGAGTACCAATTACCCAATAATCAAAATTACATTCTTAAATACTGTATTTTATACATTTTTAAAAATTTGTGTAATAAAACTACACTTTGCATATATTATACTCAAAACATTTTTATATAAAATTAATAACCATAATCAAAACCTTAAAAATTAATAATTTTTTTCTATGTCTCTCTGATTGGAGATTTGAAAAAACAAATTCATTTCTTTCAGTACTATTAAGCTAATAGTCATTTAAAATTGCAGACATTATACTTAAAATTGTGACACACACGTATATTATATTAAATTAAGAAGAGTGATTCTTTCCAGGGAAGAAGGGGAAGTCAGGTTTTAAGAGGAGTGAACCATTTGAGTAAAGAGGAGTAATTCAAATTTCACAATAAGTGATCCTAATCAGTGAAAAGGAGGAACTAAAATTCGAAAATAGTGAAGAAGGATCCTTTTGAGTGAAAAAAAGAACTTCAATACGAAAGGAGTGATCCTTTTGAATGAGGAGGAGTAACTTAAATTTCACAATAAGTGATCCTAATCAGTGAAAAGAAGGAACTAAAATTCGAAAATAGTGAAGAAGGATCCTTTTGAGTGAAAAAAAGAACTTCAATACGAAAGGAGTGATCCTTTTGAATGAGGAGGAGTAACTTAAATTTCACAATAAGTGATCCTAATCAGTAAAAAGGAGGAACTAAAATTCAATAGAAAAAAAACAACAAAAAAAAACTTAACTAAGTTAGAAGGGATCCCTTCCAGTGAATAATTAACAAATAAAAAAAAAATTACTTTTATTCTGTGAGGATTGATCCTTTTCAGTGACGTAAAGGTATTTATATTTTGTGAAATTTTGGATTAATAAAGTATAAATGTGTTTATACGTATATAAAATGAAATACTCGCGGCTGCAATATATTATATATATATATATATCCACACGCCTTCAAGAAATTGTTAGCTCCCCTTAATTCTTTAGTCTCTGTTACACTTTCTTTTCGCATTTATGTAATTGAATAAAAAGCTATATATATACATACTTGTAAAGAACTCTTGTTATGTAGCGTAGTAATAGTTTATAATATGCATGAACAAACAAAAAAAATATGTTGCCAATTATATCTTAAACATGTAGACGTAGCATCTATACTTATTCATGGATTACTGAAACAATCTCTCTTTTTTAAAAAATTAATTAAAAGATAATAGCATCCTNTTTATATATATATATATATATATATATATATATATATATATATATATATATATATATATATATATATATGGAATGTATGCAAAGGAAACAGTTGATGATTATTTCTGCTGCTGTAACTTAAGAGAACAAATTACTTTGCGCTCGGATAGATATTCCCGCAGAAGAATATGGTCATGGAAATGGGGTTTGCGGTGACGACTCTCGGATGGAGAGCTGCAAGGTGGAATCTCGAGATACTATCGACCGTGGCAGAGGGAGAGAAAGCTCGAGACCCGGCACTTGCACTTATCTGCCGGGCAGATTAAAGATTCAGGGGCACAAGGCACCATACCACTGCTGCTGCAACATTGATCCGCCCCAGGCCTCCCAGCTTCCTTGGCAATTCCTCCTTTTATATAACGCACAAAATTCGGTCTGGTGTTATCCCCCCCTGGGCGGAATTAAGCCCCGTCACGGAAATTCATTCATGAGCGTAAGTGGAGAGGCGAGCTCTACGCTCGAGGGTTACGGGGCATTTTACTCCTATCAGAATTACCTGCTCCAGACTGATATGCCAAGTGGCGCGGCCTACAAAGCGTACACTAGCGGTGTCCACACGTGTCCCACGTCGCTCCTAAATAGTCCACCATGATTGGATATCATATATATATATATATATATATATATATCACTTGTATTATCACTTAGGTAAGTGACCTAAAATCATGTCTTAGGAGAAGAATATAGCAGACAACCAAATCCTGGAGAAGCTCTGAAAGGGGTAATCGGAGAGAAGAGGTGGTGATGACTAGTTTGAGGATTGGTCAAATAAACTTAACCCATGTACACTTAATAAATAAAGAAGCTCACCCTACGTGTCAAAGCTGTAAGGAACCACTAACTGTCAACCACATTCTTGAAGAGTGCTCAGCACTCAACAAGTATTTTAACAAGCATGGCGTACCTAGAAATGCAACGGCCATACTAAGTGACTCATCAGAATCTAGTAATAGAATTATTGATATGTTAAAGGATGCTAACCTATTTAACAAAATATAAATCTTAAAAATAAGTGTATATACATATATATATAATTTAAAAAAAATGTAATATATTATTATAAGTTATCATTGTTAGAGTGAAATTATGATTTTTATACAGTGGAAATAAATTAAAACAATTAACTAGTATAATTATTAAGGACAGTATAATTATTTCTTATAATTTGTAGAATAGACATGTTTATCGCCTAAACATTTTAATGTAAATTTAATATACATTAATGTATTTATTTACATTAAATAGTTTTACACATAAATTATGATTAGTAAGATAATTTCAATACTTCACTAATTTAGAGCCAGCAAATTAAAAAATAATTATTACAAATTTCCTATTTGGTTAATAATAGATGGCAATATAACATAGGTAACATAAGCCATAACATTGTGGTAGAGAAAGATTAGGATAGGAAAGAGGGGGAAAAAAAGTCCGTCATACAGGAGCTTCTTAATTAAAACAAATTTCCCATGTC
Source organism: Oncopeltus fasciatus (assembly GCA_000696205.2). Lineage (NCBI taxonomy): Eukaryota > Metazoa > Arthropoda > Insecta > Hemiptera > Lygaeidae > Oncopeltus > Oncopeltus fasciatus. The sequence continues at coordinate 34,984 of KZ808295.1, forward strand.
CCCATTTAAAGATAAACATAGATAAGTGTGAATGACTAGTTGTTTTTTACGAGCAGGAGAGAACAATGATCGTAGAAGGTATGACCACTAAACCTGGCTCTAAACAGCGCTTCATTCATAAATTTTACATTAATCCTCAACAATTTTATAGACGTAAACTTTAGGTATTTACTTCACATCTTATGTTCTATAAAATTTTTTGTATCTCATATAATAAGGAAGCCATCACGATTTTTAATTTAGCTCTCCATCTAAACCCCCTCCATCTTCCTATCTGGTTTCCAATGAAAAGCCCAAATACGGAATTTTATTTCAAAATTTAAAAAATTAAAGGGCTCGCCCAGCACCCAAAATCTCATCGTAAATATCTTTCTGTATATGAATTTTTAAAAATACTAAATAAGAAAAAAATACAAATAAATATTAATTTAGTTGTGGTATATTTTCCGACGTTAATTTTAAACAATTAATGAGAGGGAATAAATAACATATTAAATTCCCAACACACTAGCGAGAGCCTTACCCACGAGAAAGACGAATACATCGTCTTATACTCGGCAGAGCTGACATTGTCTAGCTATTTATCGACTCTCATTATTTACTTTTTTTTTTTTTTAATTTTCATTTATAAATATTAATTCAGTTGTGGTTTATTGTCCCAAGTAAATTTTCAACAATTAATGAGAGGGAATAAAATTTTTAAAAAATAACGAGTCAATAAATAGCTAGACAATATCAGCTCCTTCGAGCATAAGACAATGTATTCGTCTTTCTCGTGGATTAGGCTAGGGGTTAGTGTGTAGGGAATTTAATTAGTTATCTAGCACGTCCCGGCGGTGTAATGGAAGCATACCGGCCCGGAAAGCTGGAGATCTATGTTCGAGTTCTGGCTGGGACAGTAAGATTTTATTATTCTATTCCTTCTCATTAATTGAATAAAAAAATACATTTTACACATATTTTGTTTTATACATATTTTTGCCTATTGCAAATAATATTTAAAATTTCGGCCTTCCTTAAAAATTCCCTTTCCCAATTTGACTTATCAACGAACCTAAATATAATTACCATATAAATTATTAAAAGATCATCTTTGAAGCTTCTCTAGTATAGGATCTGTTGAAATTTTTCAAAAGTCGAGTAATTGTACAAATTTGAGTTATTAGGTTTCTCCTAAAAAGTAAGATATTAGTCCGGTCGATGTATCTCGACGCCTCGGATGCTGTTTGAAGAGGGTGGGGAGGGCCAAGGGCGGGCGGGGTCTAAGAACCTTGATTTAGAGAATCCGGTGCCAGGGAATTATTTTGAATAGCGCTAGAAAGAAGTCATTTATACCTAGTCTTATATAGTGGGCAGATTTGACGGGGTGCCAAGTGGCCGGTCACCCTCTTGGATTACCAAGTCGTCCGGGCGGCGGACAGGGCTTGTACACGTCTATAACTCACCCCGACCTGTGTACATGCCAGAGGACGTTTACAGAACTGCTGCTCCTCGGACATTAACAGCTCGGTAATGTCATCAAAGAAACCTTAAGTACGTCTTCTTTACGGCAGGTCTATGTCAGCCGGGCTCTTCCCGTGTGAACGACAACTTACTCTTCCCCAAAGAGTGGCGGCAGGGAAAAAATACTGGTCATTCTTTAGACATAACTATAGTGTTTATTGCCAGTTTCAACAGCTGATAACATGACTCGGTTTATGATTATTTATTTTGACGGGTCTTTACTTATATTACGTTTCAAAAATTCCGTTCAAAATTTATTATTATATATACATATAATTCCTGAAGGCACACTCGTAACCGCAGTTTTCAAAATAATAAAACCAAATTCAATATTGAAACATCTTTTTTTGTAAACGCTGGATTTATTCGGTAATGGTTTAAACGGTCGAGTGCGATCAAAATGTAAAACCTTATTAACTTAATAATTTCAAGAAAATTAAATATAATAAGTAAAAAGTATTAGTAGTAGATCATAATGGAGGGCAATCAACTTCTAGGTTATTACGCCCTATAAACACCCTTTAATATATTTACTATAAATTAGTCAATAAAAGACAGGAATCAGGATTATTTCGACCACTATAACAACCTAAATTAATGGATTAACTGATATCATTTTNACATAAGCACAATAAAACAAAGATAGAAAAAAAAATTTAATAAATAACTATGACAGCTTTCTCCTAAAATATCACATTCTTTAATTTAGATTTTCCAGGCTATACCTGATTTTTTAAGAAAGTTTATCAGCCCATCCACTGTAGAGGGGTTGTTCCCAAGGCACTCTGCCATATTTCTTCCAATGCCTTCCCTAATAAAGTAATTCTGATAAACTGGGCAAACCTCTATGATGTGCTGGATTGTTAGGTGAACTTGGCAGGTATTACACTTAGGTGGCAGATCTTTGTTAATTCCTAATTTACCTAATAAGTAAAAATTTCCTAATTGGTTATTTTCTATAAAATGTAATATAAAATAAATAACACTTAAAATATATAGACAGGTAGATAGAAATAACCTTTATTCTTTTTTAACATGTAAATTAATTGATCAATGAGAATTAGCACCAAAAATATCCAAAATGATTATACCGTCTGTCAGAGTCCAACTTTATCCAAAATTCTTATATGGTAGATGATAATTATACATATATAATTCATACATGATTGCCAACTAAGCGACTTCATGGAGGGGTCAGCTAATGAATTGCGAATCGCCCTCCCTTTAAACAAAAAGGACTTATCCTGTCTGAAACCGTTGACGACTCGAGTCACAGAGAGATCTTCTTTCACGAGGGCTAGAGAGCTTCCAGTCAAGCGTTTGCAAACGAGCACTATGTCAAAAAGCCTTTGACTGCACCGTTCTCCGGGGTCCATAAAGACATTCATTCAAAGAGAACGAAAGTATTTACTATCCTCATTAGCAAAAAACGATCCAGCCTCTCTTTCCCCCTACAGAAGGAGATAGATGGCCCTTCCAGCGCTCAGATTACGCCAACCCCAAAGACATTTACACCGGCGAACATAGCCGACAACGACCGACCAACAATCACCTTCTCCCGGTGCTACCAGGAATCAAGTGTGACATGGGCGCTTCAAGAAAAAAAAATAGGCAGGTGGGGATTGATAAGACACTGACGACTTTACTAAATTTGCAAACCAACACCATCTCTCCATTAACTGATTAATGGTGCAAAATATAGACGAACGCCATACCTCTAACAATAAGTTGTTTGTAAGCTTATCGATAGCTATAGTGGTCCCAGATTTCCATCGCACTTTCCACAAAATCAACGATTTATTATGGTAGTACTATAGACTTCATTGACATTCACAGGGGAGGGGGGAATCAGCAGGGAAAAACTAAACATTACCACAAACTTTGTGCTACCATCGCTCATAGAGGTCCAAATTTTCCAGTAACAAAGAGGTTAAGGAGTTTGTCATTTTACGATATTACGTAAAATTTAATTTATAACTGATTTTATTAATTTTAAAATCAGAAAATAAGTTTATTTTTGAAAAAACATTTATTTATATTTTATTTTTAGAAATCAATTTATTAATAAATTTTTAAAGTTAAGTTTTTTTTAGAATTTTTAGTGCAAGGGGACAGAACAAAAAATCTAACTGTCCCAGCCAGGAGTCGAATCTGGATCTTCTGCTTTCCAGGTCGGTATGATTCCACCAGACGAGTAAGATAACTTAATAAATTCCCAACACACTAGCGATGCCTAACCCACGAGAAAAACGAATACATCGTCGTATACTCGAAGGAGCTGACATTGTCTATGTATTTATCGACTGTCGTTATTTACTTTTTATTTTCATTTATAAATATTAATTTTGTTGTGATATTTAATCCCACGTACATTTAAACAATTTTGCACTAAAAATTCCCTAGCACTAAAAATTGTTAAAATTTACTTGGGATTAAATACCACAACAAAAATAATATTTATTAAGTTTTTTATTTGTAGTGATCTTTCTAATCAATAAATACTTTTATTATTACTCAATTCTTACTACCGACAGTACAAGTGTCTTTAACCCTAGACAGTACTGATTTGTTATAAAATGTATTTCAGTAATCTCTGAAAATTTGTCTCACTGCCAACTGATAATCTTTGACATTGAAATACTATCTGTAAGTATAATTTTAGGTTCGGAGATTGATATTTAATACACATGTGTAAAATATAACTAGTAGTATATTTCGGAGGGGTTAAGAACTCTTCCCTAACTCACCCATTGACTTTATCCTTTCCATTCATTATTCGCTTCGAGTTTTAGTATCAAACCAGCCGTTTAATCTAATCTATGTATGTCTGTGGTATTAAGTAAGAATTCTGCTTAGTTTACGCTGATCAGACATTATTATATCTGAAATTGAATGGATGAACATATAAATCAAATGTAGCCATGTGAGAAATCATGAGAGAAGCTATTCCTCAAGAAAACCGATCGATGAGTTTGAGGAAGGCAGACTTTCATCAAAACCACTCAACCTGCGGAGGAATGAAGGAGAAAGAAATTGTGTGCAGACGAAATTAGGCAGATTAGTAACCTTTACATAATGAAGTCTGTTTGCGTGTGTTATCTCTGCCCCCACCCCTTGCTGATAACTCTGGCGTATCTGTCTTGTCAGATTGTTTACATCCACGTCTTCTCTTCTCTCTCCCTCTCTCTCTCTCCTCTTACATCACCGGCCTCTTCTAGAATATCATCTAATACGTCATTCTCAAATTCACTTCTTACCTTCTCTGCTTCTATTCACTAGCTATCGCATTTTCCCCGGGCATGCGATCTTCCTTGAAAAAATATAAATATGGACATGTTTGAATAACTACTGATCGCTATTTAGAAGAAAAATAGTACAACATTAAATAATACCGAGTTTCTTAATTCAAGGATTATTTAGAATTTAAAGATGCAGGATTATTTAAGAAAAAGATGTAGACCATTAACTTCAAGAAGGATGGCACAATATTACGACTCTCAAATTATTACATATGCAAAACGCTATTTCCAAATTTATATGACAATAATAATATAGTTACAAAATGCGCAAACCATTAGAATAATTAAGAATGAACGAGAAGAATTGAGAGACTCCCTTACACCCCCCCCCCCC
>KZ808295.1:43049-55327 GCA_000696205.2 Oncopeltus fasciatus
ATCATTTACAAGCAGATGGTATTAATAGACAGACCAAAGAATTGGCTAGTAAGACATACTCACCACTCTTACAGCCAAGTCATTACAAATATGAAAACTCTCACATTACCTAGAAATCATACAGTTCCAAAATGACCACGACCGAAATTATAATCGGCTGGATAACAGAATGAACACATGATGATAAATTGTGTCTTTCTATATGGATTCAAATGTCCGTCTCGAATAGAGTACTGTCGATAAGTTAGGTGGGGACAATTTAAAATTAATTTTGAAATAGGAGTAAAAGGTATAACAGATACAAAATGGTTTTTTTTCTATTGTAATTTTACACCATAAACAACTTTTCTTATATTCTCCGAATACGGACCGTGACAGTGAACGTATGTATTCGGCCAGAAGATGGACAATGTCCGAAAGCGCTCTCCAACAGAAGATGGTTTGCAGAAACCAATGAAGACGGAGAGTATAAGGTATGAGAGTTCTATATTCATTGGTGGTAGAAATAATAATAACCCTTCAGATTATTTACCTTTAAAATAAATCATCCTCAATTTTACAATGTTAAACCAAAATTGATTTTTTTTTTATATATTCACTACTAAAACATACAATAGCCTTAACTTTGAGCTAACCAGTGTCAATTATAATCATTACTTGTCTGAGAATAAATTTAAAAATTGTCAACAACATTTGTTTGGATTTAAAATACTATTTATTAAAAATAAAATATTTTGAAAATTAATTTTCCTTCATTTAGGTACTGAACCATCAATTGAAAAAAGCATACTTAGGGAGATGGGCCATATTATTTAAAGAATGTTAAATTCAATAGGCTTTTTAGGCTCTTGGATACTGTAAAATGTATTTATTAATTTTTAAATAACGATATTAGTTGTGATATGTAATCCCACGTTACATTTTATACGAGAAATACAAAGGGAGCCAGAAAAAAAAAATCTTACTACTTCAGCCGGAACTCGAACCCGGATCACCTGCTTTCCAGGTATGCTGACCCATACACCGCTGAGGTAGGCAAGATAATATCTCCAACTCCCCGCACTTTACTCCGAGTCTAAACCACCAACATTGTCGGTTATTTGTTAGACTCTCGTTTTTTTCCTATATTTCTTTTTTAAATAATGATTTTAGTTGTGATATTTAATCCCACGTTAAATTTTAAACAAGAAATGCAAAGGAGTTAGAATAAAAAAATCTTACTACAGCAGCCGGAACTTGAACCCTGATCTCCTACTTTACTGACGAGTATGCTGAATACTGCACCACTGAGGCGGGCTAGATAATCTCTCCAACTCCCCGCACTTCACTCCGAGTCTAAACCCTCAAGTAAGACGATCGTATCGTCTTATACTCGAAGGAGCTTGCCCGGAAAGCAGGATACCTGGGTTCGAGTCCCGGCTGAGGTCGTAAGATTTTTTTTCTGGCTCCCTTTGCACTTTTTCTATGAAATTAATTAATGGTTCAGGTGGAATTAACTAGATATGTGACAGTTAATATCTTTGTTGTGAGAAACCTGACGAATTAAAGACTACTGTAAAAGTTTATTGTTTCCAACATTTTCCCGTTGAACATTCTCAGTAAAAACCGCTGGAAGACATGGACTCTCTCCCTGCTGGAGATCGGCAGCGTAATAACTCAGAGGGGGGGAAGCTAATACCCCTGGCCTAGGTCCACTTCCAGCTGGTCCCTTCCCTGCCCAGAATATCAAGTGAGGACCCTGATTCCTACGTCTGGGGACAACCTTCTCCAAAAGAAAATTTATATTTCTTTACTTACTTATTTATTTTTTAATAAATATTCCATAAAATAATAAACTACGGTTATCATTAATGCACAATAATTGTTGATTTTATAATATGTATTATTTTAACCAAAGTAAAGACCTATGTCAGTCAAACTCAGCTTATTTCCCAGAAATGAAGAATTTTTAGAACATTAAAGCTGACTAAGACACTTTGGAAAGGGAAGAGTTGGAGGAAGCGCTCAACCTTCGTAGTTAAATTCGTGAATGTCCACCTTCACGAGATTTTACTTTAAATATAAAGGACTACAGAAACAATGTAATACCAAAGTTTACACTTATTATAATAGATAAAGCTAATAAAAATTATAACAGAGATAATAGGTTTATTAATTTTGAGCTACCTGAAAAAACCTCTATCCACCAGTCCTTTTTCAGTGAAGAATAAATTTATTAAATTATTTGTAATAAGAATCCAAATATTAAATTTGGTTTTTAAATTAAAATTACAGATAACCTTTTATATGTATTTTTATATACTTTATAATGTATAACTTATATAACTAATATAAATTGTTGCATTCAATTGATTATCACGAAGCTATAAAGACATATGATTATGGTTTTAACCCTTCCCCTCCTTTTCTGTTAAGAAAAAATTCATTCAAACGTATGAAAGAGAAAAGAAGGGATGGGAGTTCGTTTCTATACATTATATATTAATAAGAAGAAGGTACTAACGTAAATAGCTTTTCCTAATAAGAATTTTGTGATACGTATAATATAACACAAAAGTTCTACAAATACATTTGACTTCTATTGTGTATTATAATGTCTATTTTCTATCTCTAACAATAGTGAAGATATTGCCGATCAGCCTATCTCTAACTCCCCCCACCATCACTACCCTTGACTGGTTGCTATCTACAGGTTGTCATCCCACTATAAACATCCATGGCTTAGGACAAGCTTATATATATACATACATATATATATATATATATACACATATATAAAACACCAACTTATCATATTTATAACTTCTCCTAAGTAGGATTCGTAAAGAACTGTGAATCGTGCGCCATGGTACTGACAAGTATAGCTTGATTACCTCACGGAATTCCTGTTAAATTACAGGATAACCTCAAAATAACATATCTACATAAGGGGGGCTAGGAGAATCCATATATCTGTAGATAAGGCTTTTCTTTACCGTCTCAATAATACGAACTATTTACGTCATCGTATCGCCTGAGACTCGCTCACATCTCATTTAGCGCCTGATTTTCAGTGGAAAAACTCACTCGTAGGTAGTTGTTTCATTCTAAATTAAATCTTTTAGAACTAAATTACACCCAGCGCCTCTGGTAGGCCAAGTTCGGGACCGAGCTGCCTGTAACAGCTGACTGTTAGTCAGAGGACTGGAGCCGACTATATCTGCCGTTGTCGCAACAGGCTCAGATGTCAACTTCAGAGGTGCTATAGAACAAGTTTCGCAACGAAATCGCATCAACAGCAGCCAAATTACATTACCGTCCATTGTCTACGCTCCTAGAATAGGGGTGTCCTCTCTCAGACTTCCAGATCCAAATTCCAAACCAAAAATGGATTCGTTGAAGTGTTTACTATAAAAATTTTAAAAACTCACTTAAATTATTAAAACACTTCAACGTGTCCATTTTTGTTTTGGAATTTGGATCACGGTAGAGTGTTTCAGAGTAAGGCCAACATTTGTAATTGTGATATAATCGTTGTTATTTGAATTACGATAACGTTCATAGAATATAATAGGTGTAAAATTTAATACCCTAATATTTATGTTCTATCACATTCTTCTATCACGAAAGAAGCTTTTTTAGAAAAACTAAGGGTGACTTAGCATCCCTTTCACTATTCCTTCGCGGGAATAGTGTCAGTCCAAAGTACAGCTGAGTAAATTTACTTTTACAACCATTGACCTTTCCGCACTTCAAAATAATTTTCGTCATTTACTATCAAATCCACCTTATGATTTGTTATACACTATTCAGTGACAAAATTATAGATACATTTATAGAACTAACTTTTTATGAGATGTTTTATTTGCAATTTAATAATTATTGATGTATAAAAAAAAATTAACTCTGAAAATGGCTAATAAGTGGATATCTACAATTCTTGCATCTTCCTGCATCTCCTCTCGGTATAAACCAATAAATTCGGGAACCTTAATTTGATAACTGAGGTCTGGATAATTTCGATAGTTTAAACCAAGTTAAAAATAAAAATAATATAGCTAAAGGTCATTTTATAGTGAGGGAGCAATAGTACACATCTGTTCTCCATGGAGTCAAGAAGGGTCATTTTATCGTAAGGGGGCAATAGGGTAAAGAAAAGGTTAAAAATGGGGCACAAAAAAGTGCATTGCCGCGCACATAATAGATGAGCCACTAACAAACTCATATTATGTGCTGATAAGTATAGGCAGAACTGGATAATTGCTTTAACAACACAGATATATATATATAAATGAATTTAAATAATCTAAAGGGTTCTTATCACTACCAATAAATATAGAACTATCATACCTTCTATTATCCGTCTTCATTGCTTTCTGCACACCATCTTCTGTTGGCGAGCGCTTTTGGACATTGTCCATTATCGTGGCCGAATACATGTGTTCGCTGTCACTGTCTGTATTCGACTGGGTTTGTATTCGGTGGGTTGGTCAGATGCGTCAGGTATAAGAGTCGTTTAGCTATAACGGTCGCTTTGTCGGCGATAAGGTCTGTCAAACGCAAGAGTTATAAGGGTCGGTGTCCCTTATAGAAGAAGATGGTTTGCAATGAAGACGGATAATAGAAGGTATGATAAATGGATTTATTTTTTAGTTTATTACATTAATTCTGTCATATTTAATTTTAATATAATTTTAACATATAGAATGAAAGTTTGATTCATTCGGCAATTTAAATCTGGATTTAGTACTTAATAATTAATGACTTGTAGGAATTGAGCAACTTATGAAATAATGAATACGAAACAATAAACATACTTACATAGCAAATCACGTATAGCAGATATGGTTGACAACATGAGATAACTGCTGTCGCTGAAAGATTTGCGAACGATATCGTGAATAGAGTGTCAATTGCTGACTGCGCCCCACGAGAACTGTCTGCTCTGTGGAAGTGGCCATGGGCAGTCGTGTGAGGGGTCCTCAGATCGCTAATGAGGCCCCTTGTCCTCCCTACCTCTCCAGTCGGAGCGATAAACACAGATTCCAGGAGGAGTTAATCGGAGATCAGCTGATACATGGCTATTATCTCTGAACCATTAGTTATTTACCTTAATGGTATCTATCATGAACTCACGCCGGAAATACGTACCGACATTTTAAGTAAATTTTAAAATAAAAAAAACTATCCATTTTTTATATAAGAATGTCATATACTTGGCTATGTAACTCAATGGATTCAGTAAAATAAAAATTTAATTAAGTTAGAGGCCATGGATATTTAATCCCACGTAAATTTTACTAATTTTTAGAGCAAGGGAACAGAATAAAAAATCTAACTGTCCCAGCCAGGACTCGAACCTGGATATCCGGGCCAGTGCATTTTCCATTTATGCTACCGAGACAAGTATGATAAGTTATTAAATTCCCCGCACTAGTGTTGCGTCTAACCAACGAGGCCGACGAATATATCGTCTTATGCTCGGAGGAGCTGACATTGTCAAGCTGTTTAAATGACTCTCGTTATTTACTTTTAAATAGGTCATTTAAACAGCTTGACAATGTCAGGACTTCCGAGCATAAGACGATGTATTTGTCTTTGTCGGAGGCTTAGACTCTCGCTAGTGTGTTGGGAATTTAATAAGTTATCGAGCTCGTCTCGGTGGTGTTACGATTAGCATTCGTGCCCGGAAAGCAGGAGAGGTTCGGATTGTTTAAAACTCAGAGAGCTAAATTTGCGTTGGATAGTATACAACAACAAAATTTATATTTATAAATAGATCTCCGAGGTGTCAGAAAGCGCACAGAACCACCAAATGGATTGGCTAAAGATACCTTGGGTCTACATACACATCTGAAAATACAGAAGTAAATAAATTTTAACAAACTATATGTTTAGGATAGATTAAGTTCCCTTGTAATTCTCAATAATGGCGTTATTGAGAAAATTTGTTTAAAAACTACCTCAGCCAGGAGCTTGTCTACTTAACCTTAACTATGATTATCTTTAATGACTAAAAATGAAATCTTCTTGTAAACGCAACACCTGAGTGGGGGATTTAAATGATTCTTCAAGTCCACATTGATACCCCTCATAGTAGTTGTGTTCTACGCCGTTAATGTCCGCTTCTCGAGGGCGGCTAAGTCAGACGGTATTTCTGAACATCTAACGAAATCTATTTCTGTATTTTTAAAATGGGAAAGTTAGGCCAGACGAAAGAGTTCGTAAACTAACTGCTCTGGCATACAATCATTATTTTGATTTAAGGCGAATGTGTTCTTTAAAATATCACGAAACAAAGTTTATCTCGTAATATATTTACTTTAAAAGTTTTATTGTTCGTTGTACACTACTATGCAGATCCCATTTAATGAACATTAGAAAGTCCAAATTCTAAATCTGAATTTTAAAAACATGAGGGTCCGACCAGCCCTCGAAGGCATACTCTGAAATATTTTCCTTAATAAGTCTTAAATACAGTAAATAGTTGTCTTGTTTGTATTCATTGGCGGATATTATAGTGAGTTTTAACACTGGTTGTTAGGAACGGAGAATCTTAAAGTGGAATTGTTTAATTTTTTTAATTGCGAAGGTACAACCCTTCGAATCTTAAAAGAGAGGGAATATCTACTTAGTTATTCTAAACACCCAGATTAGAATAAGTAAATAGATAGCCAGCTAGAACTAGGACAGACTTTTAATTGGCGATAAAAACCAATCGAAGGTGGAGTTCGAACCGACGGGGCAATAAGTTATTAGAGACTAAAGAATTGAATCCTTTTTAAGGGGTATTCTGTAAAGGCTGAGATAGGTATTCGTAAGCTGGCGTATAATATAAACTTTCTTCCTCAAGTTGTTAAAGGCCTCTTACGAAGGAGGAAAATAACATGTTTCCAGTCATATATCCAGGCAAATTTTCCAGGCATAATAGCAATGACAATGCAAAAGGAATGGAAAACCACTAAACATGGCCTCTACCTGCCTTGAAGGAAGGAAAAGTAAGGATAGCGCTCAGCCATCGCAGTTATATTTGTAAAGATCTTTCTTATAGAGCGTATCTATATTTTAAAAATATAATTAGATATAAACTAAAAATTATGAATAAAACCTATTATATTCTTCAGTCGTACTAACCAGACTTAGAATAGGTCAGACCAATCTTACCCACGTCCATCTAATCACCAAAGATCAACCGCCAGTATGCCCTAAATGTAGCTCTCAAATGAGCGTTCAACATATCATCGAAGAATGCCCATATTACTCTAATTTATTCACGTGTAAAAACCTCCCAAGACAACTGTCGGCATCACTGGTAAACCATGAATCCAATGTAGCCAAACTTATGTGAATTTTAAGAAAAACAGGCTTATATGGAAAAATTTAATCCCCCCCCCCCAAAAAAAAAATTAAAAATTAAAATAAAAAAAATTGTTATTTTGTTGTTGTTTGTTTTTGTTCTAAGTTTAAGAAATCTAATTGTACCATATTGTTAAAATTGTTGTCTATTGTTTCTAATTTAATTGTTAATTTACCTTTTAAGCTATATAATTCATATTTCTGTTTTTAAAATGGTTTTATACCTATATTTATGTGTACGAATATAACTTGCACACCAAGTACTATATAATGAAATGTAACCAAGAACTAAAAAACGAAAAACTTTTAAAAGAAAGGATAACAGATTAACCCTAGAGAATCCCCAATAGTCAGTGCGTAATAACCACGATGTTGATCGCCCTATAAACTGATCCTAATCCTAATCCTTAATGTAATATTCTTCATTACATAGATGTGGGCGTAATAATCTAAGGGTTGATCGCCCCTAAACCCGATCCTACCTACCTACCTATTCTTCAATATTTTAAAGAAGATATTATAGTTCTTAGTTTTGGTATTACCCTAAATTCCCTTTTTTACTCATCTGATTTAACCAAAAAAAAAATTAATTAAATGTGTAAAATAAAAATCCTAATACCGAATTTGATTTTATAATACCAATTTTGAAAATTACATCTTACATTTCTTCTACTTTCTTTTATGAAATTTTTTCTTAACGCTAATAACAACCAATAAATTAAATATTTATCAGATTTCCTGTAATCAAGCTATTTAGAACCAAAATTTATAATTGAATGTTGAAACGAAATAGTATTTAATTTACTAAAAGCTTTATAATTCATAATAATTCTAAAAGTAATAATATTCTTTTAAAAAACCGCTTCTCTTAGCGGTCATACCTATTACGCTCATGCTTGTCAATTAAATTTTCTCATTTGCTATTATTTATATCTATCTTTAAGGAATAAAAGGCCTCACTCTATACCACTCTTCATCACCAAGTGATTTACGCGATTAACCAATTTATCCAGCGTTCATAAGAAAATAAAAAATTAATACCTACTTTGACGGCATTGTTTTAGAAATTAGAGAAGCTGGCGCGCGTACGATTTATGGAAAGGAGTCTGTGGCGTGTGACCGAATGGAGAATCGGAACCTCTAAATTTAGGTTCCGTCCCTCGCCTTCATTCATCAACATCCGTCTCATTCAAACTTCCAGATCTTTCTCAGGAATTCCTCCCCTGTCGTCGGCCTTCCGGCAGAGGGCGCCTGCGGACCGGGGTGCGATTTCCTTCGTCTTCCACGCTCCCCGACCCCACAGCTTAGGGGGAGGGGGGACCGAAGATCCTGGAACAGCTGGCAACGACACCTCTTTTTTTTTTTTCGGCTGTGTTAGCTTCCCTTGCAACCACTTTGGGTCATTGGAGGGAGGGGCTATCTACAGGTTGCCATCCCATTTTAAACACCCATGGCTCAGGACAACCTTCCATATTATAAATAAAAGATTGACCTGGGCGGGATTTGAACCCGCGGCGTCAGGATTGCGAGACCCGTACGGATCCCCTGAGCTATCCCGGCGCCCCAAGCGACACCTCTTATTACGTAGAGGTAGACAGTAATTTCTTAGTAATTTCAGGAAACTACGAAAGTCGTAAGAAAAAAAAATGAGAAAGAATGTAAAAAGGCGAAAGATTTATTCGTTTTGAAGAGAGACCAGAGTTAAGAGAGAATGTACAAAATTAGTCACAGGTACAATAATGTATAAACATTGTTTGAGAAAAACAATTAAGAATAGGACTTTTTTTTAAATGATAGCAAGCTTAGCAGAATTTCTAAATTAGTTAAAGCTGCTTGCTTTAAAGTTCTAAGATGTTCTCATACGAACTCAGAAATCTCCTGTTATGCTAAAAAAAACGTAAAAATCTTAGTACTGAATGTTAGGATCAGAGATATTGCACTTGTAAGAGAAAACACTAAGTTTACAAAAAATGTATACCTGCCCGTCTGGCATAACTGATATTTACAAGAATTTTCAATCATAGAATATAATTACATAACAAAATAAAGAGAAAATAAATAAAAAACTGGAAAGAGCAATGAGTGTATGAGGAGTGACCACAAATCTTTACACTAAAATTGTCGGGAATCGCTATGTAGTTATATTTCAATATTTCTTCATTAAAAAGTGTTTTAGTTCAAAAAAATTTCATGGGAAATAAAAATTTTAAATAATAATATTTTACACGTAATACTGAAAATGCATCTAGAAAAAATTCATTAACCTGCCCTTTTCCAGAAAGTTAATTACAGAGTCGATGACTTTATCGTAAATCTTTTTACACCAACCTCAAAGACCTTATCCCCCTCATTGAGAGGACCAATGTCGTCTAAAGAATTTTTATTCCACTCCTATTTGCCGTGGTTCAGACATTGGCCAAACCAAAAACCCTATTTCCAGTAGAATTAACAATCACAAAAATTACCTTAACAAAAAAATAATTAAACTTCCCTCACTAAACCATCCTTTCCGCTGAACGCTATGAAATGCAAACGCCTATTATTTTAAACCGTATAAATAAACACAGCACTATACAATTAAACAAAATTATATTAAACTTGTTAAGTCCTTTCTTAAGTAACCCATTTAAACATTTTGTTTACAAAAAGAATCCCTCCAAATCGGGATTTGTCTTTCGACATATTGGATTGCTTTATCAAAAATACTGAAAAATTTTTCTCCTTATATTGCAAAATCCTGTGGTTCATAAGTGTAACCGTCTGGAGGTTACAAGTATCTAAAAAAATTAAACCTTATTTGACTCCCGTAGTTATTCAAGTACAAAATTTTAAATTAGCCCTAAAAGTCTTCATGAATAAATTCGCCAATTAGTTAGAAGTCATTGATTAATAATTAAGCAGCAATAAAACCCATTTAATATATTCCTTAGTGGGATCTTAAATCTTCAGTTGAAGTATACATCTTTTAGTCGCGCCCTCACTAGGTAAAGGAAGCAAGTGACATAGGGCAAATGACAAAGCCATTCTTGCTTTCAAGCAGGATTCATTTCGGAAATAACATTCAGTCAAAGTGCATACCGACAAGGACTTGTTCGAAAACAGCTGTTTTCGCTCAACTGATCATGCAAGTTATGGGCCAATGAGAAATGCCTTTGAGTGTGCCCGTCTTGATAGAGAGAGTGAACTTACAATGCCATGGATGGTGTGGACCAGTTAAATCTCCAAATTGATGTCAATTTGACCGGACGTAATCAGCCAAAGGAATAAAAGTTTCAGACGTACAATCATATTTCAGAAACATCTTGATGTAAGTATTGAGATTCCTATCAGCAAGAGATTCCTACCTTTCGCCAATGCATTCAAAATTCCGAAACAATATATTTAATTTGTGATAGTTACGACAAAATTTTGCAAGAATATATCAGGTATAAAAATAATATAGCAATTAGCAAATTTGATTTATTTATATACTTATGAATTATATGTTAAGATCCTAATCGAAATCAATTCAGCTATTTTCAAAAACCCAAAGATCAATTTAAATCGGACAGATATTTTTTTTTTTTATTCAATTTTCGGATCGTGTATTTTTCAAAGTTATATAACAAACTGTTACGGGAAGAATATGATTTTAATTTTTGAGTTCGTTGCGATAGTTCATTTTTATAAACAAAAAAAAAAAACATTGAATTATTCAACTATAAAGAGAAAAAAGAAAGAAAAAACAATGATTGTATGAAAAGAGTCGAATATGAATCATTCACTAAAAGGAATCATTCTTCTCCCTGACTACTGTAAAGTGAGCACGTTCTCCTGGAACTGAGTCACCCACACCCGCTAAGCTCCCTCTTGAATTCAATGGGATGGAGAGGCAGCAGGCACCCCAACCCTATCTCCGTGTGAGAAATACAGGGAGCTATGACAGTCCCGCATATTACACCTCTCCTCTCCCACTCGTGGAAGCTCAGCAGGGGATCTGGAGATCGATTCTTTTACAAGACTGGATTCCCGATGATTCACCCCTCATTCAGAAGCGATTCCTTTGAACGATTCCTCTATTCCCTCCACGTCCTACCCAACCAAACTTTTAAACTTATATTCCAAGAAAAGCTATAAATATGTGACTCATTTAAAAAAAAAAATATGAATTAATAAATAAATTTTTAATTATTCATATTTTTTCTTTATAATTAGTCACAGTTACAATAATGTATAAATATTGTTTAAGAAAAACAATTAAGAATAGGACTTTTTTTAAATGATAGCAAGCTTAGCAGAATTTCTAAATTAGTTAAAGCTGCTTGCTTTAAAGTTCTAAGATGTTTTCATAGAAACTCAGAAATCTCTTGTTATGCAAAAAAAACAAAAATAAAAAAACGTAAAAATCTTAGTACTGAATGTTAAGATCAGAGATATTGCATTTGTAAGAGAAAACACTAAGTTTAAAAAACATTTTTACCTGCTCGTCTGGCTGTACTGTTATTTACAAGAATTTTCAATCATAGAATACAAATACTTAATAAAATAAAGATAAAATAAATAAAAAAACTGGAAAGAGCAATGAGTGTATGAGGAGTGACCACAAATCTTTGCACTGAAATGGTCGGGAACCGCTATGTAGTTATATTCGAATATTTCTCCATTAAAAAGTGTTTTAATTCAAAAAATTTCACGGGAAAAAAAATTTTTAAATAATAATATTTTACACGTAATGTTTTCTATAAACTTTCTCGTAACTTAAATAACGACGAAGAAATACTGCTATAAATTTTGGTCACCCTCTAAGCCCCCCCCCCTTTCCATTACATGATTTCAACTTAATGCAAATAATTTTTAAGGACTACAATAAGAAACCTAAATAATTAAATAAAATTTGATATTTTAAAAATTAAAAAAGGGCTCTGTCAAACACTCTCCTATTAACCATCCCGATTTGTCACCCA
>KZ808295.1:55417-66113 GCA_000696205.2 Oncopeltus fasciatus
TTATTATCTTTATTTTATGGTATGTAAATATTATAAAATTGTATTCTACCTCTATTTTTTTTTGTACATTCTTTTTTTGCACCGCTAATATTAAGACATAAACCCCCTTTTTCTTTACCAATTTCAGCCATTAAAGAAAAAATCTGAAGATTTGAATACTCCAAATTTGGTTTGATTATTTTATTGAATTGGAGACGCCAATACACGTTCAGACATTTTTCGAGATTCACATCAAGGAACCAACATGAACAACGCTAAATGTTAACTAAACTGAATCACCAATATTGACTAAAATTTACTCGT
The DNA here is from genome assembly GCA_000696205.2 of Oncopeltus fasciatus. Classification (NCBI taxonomy): domain Eukaryota; kingdom Metazoa; phylum Arthropoda; class Insecta; order Hemiptera; family Lygaeidae; genus Oncopeltus; species Oncopeltus fasciatus. The sequence goes on from KZ808295.1 coordinate 55,721, forward strand.
GACTCTGAAAAGGGATCAGGGTTAGCAATTTGGTAGGGGATTCGAACATGGATCATTAAATCGGTCATCATTTCCCTACCCAACTGAATTGAGATTCATCCCATCATTCCAGTGAATTTAATGACATTTTGTGAAAAGAAATCTACCTTTTTGAACTGATTTTCCTGCCACATTAGTCCTTGCAGTTTTGGGTACGATGGACACGCGATTTACTCTTCCTCATCAATATTCCGATTGAACTCCCACTGGTCGACAACCCCCAAGACAACGAGGCAGAAGAATGCCCCAACCCTCTGCAGTTCACCTCAAGATAACTACTATTCTCTCTCAAACGGACCCCACACAGTGAATAAAACGGTAATTTCCAGCTGCATGGAGGTCGGCATATGCTATGAAAGATTTGCATCCTCTGTGGCTTTTTCCATCACTTGATTTTTTGAAATCCATTTTGGTTGTTATGCAGTACAAAACGTTTTCCGTCCTTTTCAAACCACCTTTGTCACTTAATCGTTTATAATTATCTGTCATTCAAAACATGCCGTGAATTTAGCCATACGCAAAGGACAGAACAAAGGATACAATAGCAATTATACATATTGTTACGGGCTATGGGTCACTATCAATTAAGAACGAAGATTCATTGAAGTAAATTTATAATAATAAATACGTAAATCTACAAATTACAGATAGTAATCGACAACTTACTATCCTTTCTAACTAATAAAAAAATAAATAGAAAAAAAAACTTTTTACAGCTAATTAATAGATAGGTAGAAATAAATTAAATAAGCTTATTACAAACAACTTGCTAAATCGTCTGCACTTACTAATTACTTCCACTTAACATCAGAGACACGCGATCTAACACGGAATCTAGTACTGACTCAAAGACCGCTGGCAAACAGCAATTATAATTTCATGAAAGGCCCGAGGCAGGCCTAGAAGAATCTAAAAGCTATTTCTGGGAAAGCATAATTCGTTATCTTTTCGCAAGGATCTGGTCATCCATTACACGGTTTCTTAGCCTTTAGCAATATATATTTATAAAACGTACGAGAATTTTAGCTTATCCTATGTATGATTAGTGAAGATCGGTTGAAATTTAAAAATTCGAAATGAAACTGTTATTAAAAAATATAAAGAGAATATTAGAGGAATTATAGATTTCAGAAAAACGACATGCCCTCAAATTAAAGAACTTACTAATTCTTTAACTAGGAAGGAGTAGGACTTTCTCCTAAGCCTTTTTAAAATCTGAACAATGCCAAATAATTTGATCGTACACGTACTGTTCACAGTATTACCATATTTCCTTTTGGAAAAAAAAAATAACTAATAAGTAAAGGTAAGTGAAGTGAGCCTTTGTGAGGTAAATCTTACTGTAAATCTGTTACTCTGTTACTTTATCCGGGTTAGATGAGATCCCTTAAGACACCAACTCATCAGAGATACGAAGTGATTGACAGCTCATCTAGGGGAGTGAACCCGCTTCTGAAGATCACAGGTAGTTTGGGAGATTGCACAGCAAGTGACCAAATTGTATGCTACACAAGATCTGTTCTTTGACGTCCAGGCTAAACTCCTATGAATTTTGGTTTAAAAACCCGTTCGATGCAAATTTGAATTTGACATGAATTCCTTTTAGAAGTAAAGGACAAAGAAACTTATGGAAATTTTTAAATGATTGGCGTTAATGACCGCCATGGTTGACACGCCAAGAAAAAAAATACCTATGGAAAGTGTGGAAACATTTTTTATGTACTGCACCCAAAGCAAGTGTTTTCAATATCCATTTTAGGTACGCTAAATTACTCTTTTTCGGTCGTATCTACCAATAAATTAGTTCAAAGTTATTTTGAAAACCACCATGTATACATTTTGGTTAGTGAGCGATTTCAGTCCATATTTAACCTGTGTTAAGTGTTTCTAAACAATTTTTTGAGATCAAGTTCATCTCTAAATATCGAAAGTTTATTTTATTTTATTGTGCTTACTGCACCATAGTTGGCAGCGATCTGTCCAATGGAAAATGGAAAATGTTCATCAATTCCCTTTTTTTACCCTCTATACTATCAAATACAACAGGAGAAAAAGAAGTGATATCCCTTTGGCATTAGAATAACTGTTATTTCAGCTGAAGCGAGTTACTAATCGATCACAGTTTCAGCAGTTTAATTACCTATTTAGCTAAGGTTATTCAAACTTTGTGGAGATATGAAGACAATCAATAAATGGGGATTTGACAGAGGAAACAAAACTCGATAAAAAACAGCTATTGTTGGTTATCGATATTCTGAAAGAGATCAATTGAGTGGTCCGCTGGTATATTAAGTATAACAATTCAACATTATGTTCACGTAGGCTTCGACGGTCGTCAGATGGTTGGACCGTGTTAAGTTGTTGATATTTGCCGAGCTTTCGCACATCATGTGATGGCTTCTTTAGGGCTGAAAAGAGAATGGTAATAACAGCAAATTCATTCACTTTTCACCCCTGAAGAAGCCATCACATGATGTGCGAAAGCTCGGCAAATATCAACAACTTAACACGGTCCAACCCGGAAGAAGAAACGGTAAATTAATTCAACATTATTTAATCATCAGAGGAGAGGAACAAAATTATACGTCCGTGTCCCGCACAAACATCTACAAGCTATTACCGGGTTGTAAAGTTACCTTTTGCTGAAGGGGCCCTTGACCGTTTTCAGCCATTAAGGAACTAACCCAACAATTTACAAAAAATAAGCCTAAATACCGAATTTGGTTTTATTGGTTTATAAATTGGCAAACTCAATTTACCACCACCTCTACAACACGGTGATAGGGAAAAGGGAGGTGCAGAAAAATGTAAAGCTACATATCTTCAAAGCTGTTTACCTACCTACCCTCATATATGGAAGTGAAAGTTGGGTACCAATAGACAAGCACCTAAGCAGAGACACTGCAGCGGAAATGAGATACCTCCGTAAAATAGCGAGCCAAACCAGAAGAGATCGTGTCAGGAATGATAAGATTCGAGAACAGCTGGGGGTTGGCTCCCTAAAGGATAACCTTGAAAAAAGACAACTTAGATGGTTTGGACATCTCTGCCGGATGAATGAGGACCGGGACCCCAGAAAATACTTTGAGGCCAGACCGACAAGGAAACGTCCCAGAGGGAGACCCAGAACTCCATGGACTGACTACATTTCAAGTGTAGAAGAGAAGAGAGGAAAAAATTGGAATGCCATGAGGGCGCTGGCTCGGGATCGGGAGGCTTGGTTTGCCTGGAAGGTTTATAAATTGCGGGCACCTTAGCACATGTAGTAAATGCACATAAAGTTTTGAACGTACAATATTTTTAACTTCTGCACTGTTAGACCGGTAAAGATCAGATATTTTCCAAAAGTCGCGTCATGCTATCTTACCCTTGTTCTGAGCAAAATATTTTTTTTTTCGATAAGGCCTGCCCAGTGTATTCCTCAACACCTAAATTAAAGGGCAGGAACGGATCCCGAAGGCTTATCTAAATCTGTTAGACTGAAACTCCCAGTATATCACAATCTTCCAGTATATTCCCCTTTGTCTTCTCTCTCTCTCCCTCTGTTCTTGTTAAGGACTGTATTATCCCCTGAATACCTTCCCAGTTTTCTAGAAGACACACGGACCGAGAAATGCCGCCAGCAAGTCAGAGTTCTGCAATGTGCTCGTAACTAACACAGATTACTCCCAGAGCGTGACGAGGGCAATCTGGATAATCCTAAGTATAAATAAACAAAGGCCATTATTCTCACGCAACACTTCAGCCCTAAAAATAAACTTTTTTATTGGTAAGGGAAGGGGCGCTAGTATATATTGGTAAGGGAAGGGGCGTTAGCATATATTAAGCAATCGATCGCTTTCTCTTTTTTATTACTTTCTTATTCGTATAATATTTTTAGAATGACATTATTTTAAGTATATGTCTCCAAGAGTTATTTGAAAATTATGAAAAAACCCATCACATGAATATATCAGTTTGTTTGAGTTATTAATTTTTATTTTCTTAAACAATACAGTTACACAGGAGTATATTTAATATTAATAATACAAATGTAGGATTTGAAAGCAATTGTTATACATTTGGTTATTAAAAGAAGCAACAAGAGGAAGATTCCAGTTGAAGAAATTTCACTACTAACAATATAAGAATATAAGTAAACTAATCATATTTACTTTATAAATATTAAGTTAGTTGTGGTTTATTATCCCACGTAAATTTTAAACAATTAGTGAGAGGAAATAGAATAAAAAATCTATCTGTCCCAGCCAGGACTCGAACCTGGATCTCCTGCTTTCCGGACCGAAATGTTTCCATTACACGAGACAGATAACTTATTAAATTCACAACACACTAGCGAGAGCCTAACCCACGAGAAAGACGATTTTATTCTATTCTCTCTCATTAGTTGTTTAATTTACGTGGGATAATAAACCACAACTAAATTAACATTTATAAATGAAAATTAAAAAAAAAAAAAAATTAAATAACGAGAGTCGATAAATAGCTAGACAATGTTAGCTCCTTCGAGCATAAGACGATATATTTGTGTGTTGGGAATTTAATAAGTTATCTAGCTCATCCCGGTGAAATAATGGAATCATACCGGCCCGGAAAGCAGGAGATCCAGGTTCGATTCCTGGCTGGGACAGATAGATTTTTTATTCTATTCCCTCTTATTAATTGTTTAATCATATTTGCTATATCTCATTAAGGCGGTCATAAATGAGAGTGAATGACGAAATGCATCTCATAAACCGGAGAGAGAGAGCAATGAGCGTTAAAGGAAAGACCACTTACTCTGGGTGCAGACTGGCCAAGAGTGGGGGAAGTACTCAACCAACTTAGTTACATTCGTTCATATCTTTATTAATAAGTTCTTCTCGTAAATATATTAGAGAACATATACGTTAGGAAATAACATTTTGCACGTATTATATTCTTTAATTTTTTTTGTTAGTTAAATAAAGAACAAAAATTATTACGAGAAGCCCTTTGATGGTCATCTCTTCAGCCGTGCTGCCATCTACCGGCACGCCCTAGAAAACGTACTGTACGCTCGAACTCCGTCCGGCCATGTTACCCTGGGCCCGGGACCTCGTCATTAGCTCTCTAACCAACCTCACTTCACCCAAATCTTACTCAATGCAACAAGAAAACATTTACGGACTCCCTGGACGAAGATCGGAATAAGGATGACCTCCACCTGACTACAATCCATCATTTCCAATCATCAATACATTCAACTCTGAGCTTATTTTCTGATGAACCCATTCCAAAGGTAACCAAAAACAGCTCTGCAGTTATCATCTCTTTGTCATAATGAACATTGACATTCCAATATAAATTGCCCAATCAAACTCGACATTATAAAAATTACTAAGTAACCATTAACTTTTCGTAAAATATTTATAGTCAGCCTTTATTTCCAGTTGTAGATATATTAAATAACCCATAAATAGCCCACAGAACCAAGAATAACATGTTATCCAGTTTATGGATCCAGTCATAGAATCTCATCAGTATTGGGGCCACAACAAGTCAAAATTTTTGGTCTTAACACGGACCAAAATACTCTTATATCACCCATAAATGTTTGTTTTCTTATAAATCACCCTTCTCCGTATGTAACTTCAACCGAAATTGAATTTAATAAATTTTTCCAATAAAAAGCTAAAATACAGAATTACATATATTGTATATTTTAAAAATAAGAGAGTCCGCCCAACACTCAAAATTTTTAAATGTTTTCCCTAATAAGCATTTGTACATATTTATTTTTTTATAACTTTTATTTATTTATTACTTAATTGTGTTATATAAAAGTATTTTGTAATTTCTGACCAGCAGAGGGCAGACCTAAGTTAACTAAGAGTTACGATTTCTCAGCTTAAATTTTCTTCCCCCTCTAACTATCTGGACCTGGTCCCGATCCTCAGATAGTAATTTTATTTTTCCGGGCAATAGAACTCCATTTGTCCGTCTGTCTGCCAAAATTTTCAAATTTTAGAAACTTCTGGGAGCCACCAAGTTCCCTCCTAAGTGTGCTATGTGATCAAACATCCGTATCGGTAGACTGCAAGAGATTGGGACAGCCACGCGCTGTAGTTGTTTGGCAAAGCAGGGCTTTTTCAGTCATGGGAAGCTGCCGGCTCCGCCATCTCCTTAGACACAGTCATCATTTTGCATTCAGTGTACAGTTTGCATTTCTGCTATCTCCAGCTATCTATCTTCTATTTCTATTTTATGAGAAAAAGCCCGGGTCAAAGGAGTATAGTCCCTGCACCACAGCCTCGGACAAACAGCACCTCTTATGAGCAAATTGAAAAACCATGAGAACAGTACAGATTTTAGAAGGTGCCAAGACGGAAAAACACTCATCTATAGTTTTAGATTGGTAAGCCTGTCAATCAACGACACAACCGTTCATTCTACCGAGACGTCTAACGAGATCCTAATCAATAATTAGTACCAGCTCGCTACCTGCCCAAAAGTTGTGAGCTGGCAGACGCTCTCTACTGGAAGACTCTCTGTCTTACCTCATTATTGCCTCACTATCGAATCTGAGAGGTCAAGAACGGAAATATGCCCCCAAGTTCTGCATTATTCTTGGCCAAAGCCTGTTTCTTTTTGTTTCAGGATTACAGGACGATGAAATCCGGTCGCTCGTGGAACCAAAATACTCAGTCCGTTAGTACTATCACCAGAGTATATTGCAGCTTGAATAATGTCGACATCAAGAACAAATATGACTATTTAGTAATCAACAGCTTATACGGGGATGAGACGTCACCAGATTCCTTTTCTTTTAGCTTCAGCACAAGATAGTAACCCCACAGCAATGGTCAAAAACCAGTACTAGCCGATATGGACAATGGCTTTCGAATTTCCTACATTGGACTATGTAGTATCTTTAACTATTCTATTATTCCAAAAGCCCAGATGGATTGATTGCTTGTTGCCATATCTCCTGCTTGCTGAAAACCTCAGCTTTCAAATCGTGCTCAATCTTCTGGTTTTTTGGAGGGTTTTTTTCCCTTCCGCCTCTATAATTTTAATTTTTTAATCTAATTCGGGGCTCGTTATCGTTCAAAGGGGCTTTTTATCCACAAATCTTTCAATTTTTCTATCCAGAATATTTCTTAAGGCACTTATTTGAGTACTGGTCTTATATTGTATTGCTTCAGCGCTTTGTACATCGTTTTTGTTTATGGAATACAAGCAAGAGACTGGATACCTTGATCTACATCACAAATTAATGTCACTAATGGAATTTAATACATAGTCCTGAGGAATTTAAAGTGATCATCTTTCGGGATGGTAATTAGTACTCCAAGGGTGGCGTATTTTTGAATTTTTGATTTCGGCACAATTTTTCCAATTACACTCTATACATTTATTCTAAGATGCTTTTAGTTGGGGTTCGGTCAAGGTAGATCCAAAAAACACAAATTTAAAAACTTTTAAAAACGCAAATTACTGCTTTAATATTTCAATTTTTTTTTCTTGTCAATAAGCTGTTTGTTTGCATGTTTTTTTCAAATTGGTTCTTTTTTAAATTGTTTTTCATAAACTTTAAATTTTCTTACATAGCTTTCTACATTCATTCTCTTGATATCACATTATATTATTGTAATTCTCTATTATACTAATTTCAATTATTATTGTATTCTCATGACATTGTATTTCTACAGCCCTGAAGATGGCTTACAATCTGAAACGTTGGCAGATAATCCTTTATTAAAAAATACATTTTTTAAATTTGTGTTTTTTGTATCTACCTTGACCGAACCCCAACTAAAATCATCTTAGAATAATATCTACGGTCAACAAACTCTCCTTTTGTCTATACATTTATCCTTGATATGAAGACCGTGTTTACCATTCAATCTCAATCTTTGTCTCCAGTAGAGAAGATAGTTGTCATTTCTCCCACAACTCAACCTCCCTCATCAGGCCCAGGAATAGGCGTCATCACAGCTTCCTTTTTATTTCTGTATTTACTCTTTTCTATTGTACGGGTACCGCCATTAGAAAACTATAAATGTCACAAAATTCCGGGTGACACAAAACAGTATTGAGCCAAAACTCAATATTGTAAAAGGCAGGATTGTTAAGGGTTGCTGAAGGGAAAGAATTCACCCCATGCGAGGGGGGGGGGAGGAATCTAGAGAGGGGTAGCGGGTAGACTACCCCATGGGAATCGATCGGCGAGTTAAGCTCGATAAGGTCGGTGTACCCAGGCTGGCGTGCCTCCCCGCACTTGGTCCCCCCAATCCCGGCTACTCCCTCCGACAACAAAGGGTTTTAGTGGGTTATTACCTTTGTTTGGCGGGGGATAGGCCAACAAGTCTCCCGGAAGCGGTAGGACGGGCTTCAGGACCCTGCACAACTTCCTCCCTCTTCCCCAACAGACTTCCACTTCTACAAGAAAGTTTATCAGCACCTTGGGAGATTTTCTTTAGATAAATTAAATAAATAAATAACGGGCAAAATAAATAATCACGACATATTATTATTTTTTTAAATAGAATAGTGATATAAATACTATATTTCTATTTGTTGGTAATTTCTATGCTATCATATAAAATTGTTATAAAAAAATTAAGATGATGAATAATTATTGAGAAATGATATAGCACACATTGGTTATTTATTGAAATAAAAGGGGCTGGGGTTTGAAATAAAGCAATGAGTGGACTGTATGAAAATATAATATGATAAATGAAATTAAACATAAATTAAGTGCATGAAATAAGAAAAGAAAAGAAATGAGACAGATAGAGGTTGAGAGGTTGATGAAAGATAAAATAAAAATGGGGAGTCATTATTAAATATCTAAACTGAGATGTTGATGAGTTGAGGGCACTGCTGGTGTTGCATGATGAATTGATGTTGAGTAACTTCATTTCATGATAAATTAATGTTGAAAGTCCTTGTGTGTGAGGGACAATAAGTTAGTACTCACAGCTTGGTTTAAAATCACTGGCCAGTGGTTGGTAAATGTATTGCGTTCCTCTCCGTCTTCTTGTTCTTCTCTCCATTCCGTCTTGTCCAGAGCAGGCCTCTTGTTCTTCTACTCGAAGATATTTAAGAAGAAGAAAAACTGAGCATGAAAAAAAGGTGGCTAGCTGGCTGCAGAGAGTAGGATCTTAATCTTTTCTTGACTATGCAAGAGACCTGTAGTTGTGGGGACTCTCCACAGATGGCAGCACAGAGTTCAGGTGGTCAGCTGAAGAGCTTCTGGAAGGAAATTTGATGTTTTCTGAACACTATAAAAACAAAAATAAATGAAAATCTTCCCTAAGAGTAGTGTGAAGTAAGATTTCAATTCTAACATGTAGACGTCAATAGTTAATGGCACGAAGTAGAAACTGTCAACAATACGTAAGGAAGTTTTGGAAAATGCTGAAAGAAAAACGCAGGATTAGTTTTATATACAACACTCAAATGGCAAATTGAATATGTCAGTATACTGCAAAGGTCGAATCTAAATTTAATTCAATTTATCAATGTTGCTGCTTTTCATACTTCTTTTGTTATTCAATTGTGTCAATCGTTCAGATAAAACAACATATCTAACTCAAGAACGTCTAGGGAATGTAGACCAGATTTTAAATCAATTAAATATTATTTTCCTTTGTATTGAATTCTACTTATTATAGTCTAGCATCAGCGAACTAGAAGTATTCTTTCCCATTCGCAGTCCTTCGTTCTGCTAATAATATTTTCCATTAAACACAAAATAATTTTGGCTCAATATCTCTTAAAATCTTAAAACAAAATTGGCTCCTTTTATATTTTTATATCGATTGGCTATCGAAATTTAACAGCGAGCAATGGATTTAGGCAATCACTAAAATACGTATTAATGAAAAAAATAAGAGGTAAAGTGTGCTGAATAATTGGTAAACATGGGCAAACTGTTACCAGAACGAATTGGAGTTACCACTAAGAGTTGTAATCTATATATCGGTGAGAAGTCCGAGAAAATAGGGAACGCACATGTCAAGTATGGCTGAGGTTTAGCTTCGCCTAAAGGGGGTTAAAATCCCAATATTTTAGCCATTAAAAAGATTAAATACCTTTTAGGGATGATAAAGATGTAATATTTACTGTTTCTATGTTGAAATAGGAAAGACAACTTCTATATCGTCCCTAATGTGATCAATATGTAAACTCCAGAAAAGAAAAAAAAAGATTAAATTCAGATTAGTGATAGAGCCGGGGTGGGCAAAATGTGTTTCTTCCGAAAGTATTTTTTATTTATATGTATTACCTAAAAATTTAAATATTTACTAATAGTTTTTTGTACACATTTCAAATAGTTTATCAAGTGCATTATATTTTAAAAATTTAATAATAATTAAAATTA
>KZ808295.1:66542-84562 GCA_000696205.2 Oncopeltus fasciatus
CCTTCTATTATCCGTCTTCATTGGTTTCTGCAAACCATCTTCTGTTGGCGAGCGCTTTCGGACATTGTCCATCTTCTGGCCGAATACATACGTTCACTGTCACGGTCTGTATTCAACGTATGTATTCGGCCAGAAGATGGACAATGTCCGAAAGCGCTCGCCAACAGGAGATGGTTTGCAGAAACCAATGAAGACGGAGAATAGAAGGTATGAGAGTTTTTCAAAAAGGTTCGAAACTAGTTATTGATTCGCTGTAACGACATCTTTCAGTACATATAAAACCTGGAGAACTAATCTGTCGTATAAACCTTGAAAAAAGGAGAATGACAATAAAAGAAACGTTGCAATGGAAGGCACTAGACCGATGGGGAGATGTCAACTCCAACTCAAATTCTTCCATATCTTCATACTTATGTGATAAATCAGAATAAATGTTTGAGGCATACATTTTACATCTAATATATTCCATAAAAGTAATGATTTAATTCTCAATGAAATCACTCACCTACTAAAAAATTTGTAAATTCATTTTTTTCTTCACTTAAATTCCCCTCAACCCCCTGCCACCTTAACTTATTTTTAAACTCAAATCGTTGGTTTCTCTATTCTAATCCTCCTAATATTAAAAGCCCATTGATTGTAATGATTCTAAGAAGATAAGAAATGATAACTCATCAAAGGGGAGTATAGAAAAAATCACATGTTCTTTAAGTTTGAAACAAGGATTAGATGTTTATAGTGTATAAACACTATATATCAGTGATATCTATGATATATCTATCTATATGATACGTTTATCGTATAAACGCGTATCAATGTGCAGTATTGTTCTCTGAGGTCTAGCCAAAGATACAGGAATACATGGGGTGATTTGGGATCCTGCGCCCGTCTATAGAGCCAGCTAAAGAGAATGTGGGTGTGCACGCGCGCAAGCTCAGCTATATAAGTCGGAGTGTATTCAAGTGTATGCAAGCCTGTATTCGAATGCTCGAGTAATACGTTACATACCTTGAGCGTAGACACCTATCCCACATATCCACCCCCTTCCACCCCCCAGAGAAGAAGGGATGCAGCTTGCCGAGGTAGAGCCCTCCCTAATTGCAGTAGAGATAGTGCCCGTCATTGGGGAGGGGAGGACAATGAGAGCACTGAGATAAGTCCGCTGGCCGCATTGATTTCGTCACGCCTCTAATGAGCTGCCCCACCCCACTGAATAGCTCTCCCAATAACTCTCCCACAATAACATCTCATATCTTTGCTAATAAACAATTCATTAAGTAAGTTTAGAGTTTCAGGTTAACCCCCACTCATTATAATCTAATTTATAACAACTCAAACTATTTATTATCACATAAATAATCTGAATACATTAACCTCTATAGTGAAATGTTCACGTAGGCTTCGACGGTCGTCAGAAGTATTTACCGTTTCTTTTTCCGGGTTGGACCGTGTCAAATTGGTGTTATTTGCCGAGCTTTCGCACATCATGTGATGGCTTCTTCAGGGCTGAAAAGAGAATGAGAGTTGTAAAAGAGAGATTTTTAAAATTTCTCTTTTACAACTCTCATTCTCTTTTTAGCCCTGAAGAAGCCATCACATGATGTGCGAAAGCTCGGCAAATAACACCAATTTGACACGGTCCAACCCGGAAGAAGAAACGGTAAATACTCTGTAGTGAAAGTACGATTTTGATTAAAATGTACTTAATTGGAAAAATTTAGTTTTTAAACTCATTAAAGGCTCCCTTCCTTATTTGCTTCAATCATTCATTTAATTGACCTCAATGTGTTTCCTATCATAATATTTGAAAAAGCGCTTGCACAAATTATGCTACGGCTCCTGTGCAATTAGCAAAGCGAGTAGATCCCCTTTCCAAAAAGCTACATTTTAAATTTCCTTGTGATATCGAAAATGTTCATCCGCTAGTAGTAGACGCAATATACTACACAGGATCAGAAAAAAACATCAATTTTTTTTAAGAAATCACATATTAGTAACATTAACAGGTAAATCGTTTTGTATTCAGCAAAAATGTTAAATATCTGATGGGGACATAGGCAAATGTTCTTTAAAAATTAATGAACCATCAGTTTCTACCGCTCTCGTATCTTCCTTCACAATACAAGTAAGAGAAGAGGAGATATAAACAGTCAAATAGTATACAATATAAATTAGTTTACGTAGGAATGTATAAACAATTACATGTGTATTGTGTATGAATACACTTTGATTTCATTAGTTATATTCCACAGTATTTTTTGTTAAATCACAAGTAGGAATCATAAATACTTAGGTAGACTGTAGTCTTTCTTAAACGCGTATAAATGAACATGTTCTTCGGAACCACCAGCTGCATGTTGTTTTAAAGGGCACCGGTAGGAATTATATTTTCCCTTGTGAAATTCCAGGCCACTGCCAGAAAAACACCTAAACACTGCAGGGCCTTATATTATTTCTCGTGATATCGTGGATTGAAACCTATCTCCAGAAATAAAAACAAAACCTCTGATGATTTAAAGTTTGTAATTAAAAACTAATATTAGTTGGGGCATTTAATCCCACATTAATTTTATACAATAAATGCAAGGGAATAGAATAAAAAAATCTTACTACCTCATATGGGACGGTATTACATCGCGTCCCGGCTGAGTTAGTAAGATTTTCTTATTCTATTCCCTTGCATTTATTGTGTAAAATTAACGTGGAATTAAAACCCACAACTAATATTAGCATATATATAATATAAATAAGAAATATAAGAGAAAAAAAAACGAGAGTCTAACAAATTGCTGTCATTGTTAGCTCCTTCGAGCATATGACGAAATAATCGTCTTACATGGGGTTTTAGACTCGGAGTAAAGTGCGGGTAGTAGAAGGAATTATCTAGCCTACCTAAGTGGTGTTAAGGCCAGCATACTTGCTCGGAAAGCAGGAAATCCGGGTTCGAGTCCCGGCTGAGGTAGTAAGAATTTTTTTATTCTATTCCCTTGCATTTAATGAGTAAACTTGTAATTTTACACATGTATTGTAACACAGCTAAGGAGAGTGCAATTTTATATCCAAATTTATTAAATAATTTTAGGCAAAACAGTACTATACTGTGAAACATTAGATAAGTCCGTGAGAACGTGGAAAGCAAATATAATTTGCTAGATTGGCAAGGAGAGATTTGTAATCCCCAATTGTAACAGGTCAGTAGGTACTTGTGCTTGGAGTTTTAGTACTTTTCCAAGCACTTTCCTTCTCTCATTCACTCCCCTCCCTTTTAAGAGGCTTTAACTTTTCACAGGCCAACAACAAAACAGCCCCCAAAGTAACTACCCTCCGACTTCTTACGCCCTCCTCCACCTTGCTAATTATTTACCTGGAACCAGTGCTGGGAGAATTAAGAGTTTCTCCGAGAGCGAAAGAAAAGATGTACATACAAAATCAATGTTCATTTTCTTCCAAGGTTACACTCACCATTTTACTTTATTATAGAAAGGCTTTCAAGGAATTAACAAAGCATTTAGTCTGATCATTAATTTATTTATTCAAAGAATGTGAAAAATCCCGAGACAATTTACTACATTTACTCAAATATACCATATATTAAAATGTNAACTGTCCCAGCCAGGACTCGAACCTGGATCTCCTGCTATCCGGGCCGGTGCATTTACCATTTATGCTACCAGGACAAGTCTGATAAGTTATTAAATTCCTCGCACTCTCCCCATTTTTTATTCTGTTCCTTTGCACTAAAAATTGTTAAAACTTACGTGGTATTATATACAACAAAAAAAATATTTAGCTGATTTTTAACCTGTAACTTTACATTAAGATCACTCAAGAGTTTGTTCATTTCTACCAAAAAGGCACAATTAACCCACCAGTCATAATCAATTGGGGTCCTTTTTCTAACATGAAAGTTTGAATAGGATCAGGCAATGCAAAAAAATCCTTCTAAAACTACACCTCGACTGAGTCAACGAACTTAGGTGAAATATGGGTCACCAGAAAACTTTTCGTCCAAATCTTGTAAAAACTGCTTGAACCATCGGTGATTTTGTCATCTGTTCCTTATAAAATTTTCTTAATTATAGGTTGCATGACAAGATCCATTTTTTAAATACTTGGATGTCAATGATTCCTGATGAATTATACACTGAAATCCCACGAAATTCCCTGATTTTTTCTGTTTTAATTTAGTTACAACGCCCGATGTGTGTAAGTTATGGCAGGAGCGCCATCAGTAGTTGTGCCGCCATGTACATTCGAGTATTATATTCTGCTATCCAAAATGCTCAATTATGGAATAAATATCATTCGCCGTTGTAGTACCTGTCAATGGAATGCACTTTAATAGTTCTTCAGTACAAAAGTTTTCGCTTGAAGGGATCTTGAAAAATCCCACATCATCACCCTGAGAGTATATATTGTGACAAAATAAAAAGAATTCCACTTTTATTTTATTATCCAGCTCATCATTTTCAAAAATTATGTTGTATTGTAATCGTGATATATATAATATTTCCTCTAGAGAGAAACCTTACGAAATAAATAGTGTTTTATAGGTAACTAACGGACCCGGCAAACTTCGTTTTGCCAAATTTTTTTTTTTTTTTAGGGCGTTGTTGGCCTTAAGCAAACATTAGTGTTGTATTATCACACGATTTAAATATAGCTTTTAACGAAATTTACGGCATTCAAATAAAAATTCATGGAATACCTAACATGAAGTTTTTTTCACAGAATAATTTACATAGGTGTAGATATGGGTTCGATCGAAAAAGAAACACTTGTATTTAAGGTAAACTGGAAATTATATTTATTTATTACTTCATCTTAACGCCCTTCCGCCCACAGACCGAGAATAAAAGATCAGACTTCACAATGTCACCTGCCTGAATATTCTGAGGGTTCCCTGAAAATTTCATCAAAATCGGCCCAGCCGTTTTAAAGTCCATACCTTACATACATACACACATCCTATTATATATATGTGCAAAAGGGTAATTATTTTGAGCCTGAGGATTGAGATCATTAATGTCTGGTATCATATTCGTTGTAATTATTTTAATAATTGATTAGAGATAGTCATTCGAATGTACTGTGCGATGTTTGTTCTTATTTGTTTTCATGACGGAAAACAGCTGCTCACATAAATAGGTGCTACCAAACATGCACAGAATGATCATACCTTCTATTATCCGTCTTCAAGTGTTGAACTGTGTTGAATACAGACAGTGACAGTGAACACTTGTATTCGGCCACGAGGATGGACAATGTTCGAAAGCGCTCGCCAGCAGAAGATGGTTTGCAGAAACCAATGAAGACGGATAATAGAAGGTATATATTAGTATAATATATCATATATATGATAGTTCTATATTCATTGGTTATTTACATTCACAGAATGCATGCTCCATGTTTTTAATTCCGGGTAGTTATCCAAACTCATGAAATTCTGTGTAAAGTGTAGGATCGTTAACCTCTTTAAATTCTTCTTTCAAAATACTGTTTAATTAAAGATCTATCAACGACATTTACAAATGAACTGGTGCCTGTGAAGCTTCAAAATTAAATGGATTGTTGAAAATTGTCCATTTCATTCATTTTTTGGAAGTATTCAAAACGCTTGTTGAATATCATGATCAGATTTTGCAGAACTTGAGAATATTGATCCAATTTTTTCTTGCTTCACTGTTTATTATAAATGAGGGAAATGGTCCAAAGTTTGATTTTTTACCTGATTTTCCCACAGCCTCAACATTATTTCAATGGCATGAATACATGAAAACATTTGAGTGGCAATCAGATTTTTAACAATTTTTAGTGCATGGGAACAGAATAAAAAAAATTTAACTGTCCCAGCCAGGACTCGAACCTGGATCTCCTGCTATCCGGGCCGGTGCATTTACCATTTATGCTACCAGGACAAGTCTGATAAGTTATTAAATTCCTCGCACTCTCCCCATTTTTTATTCTGTTCCTTTGCACTAAAAATTGTTAAAACTTACGTNTATAAATATAACAGTCCTGTCCGCTGTACATAAACAAAGTAGAATCCCAGAAAATCTGGCAGATGAAGCGAAAACCAACCAACAGACAAACGTACAATAGATTGAACAATGAACTGAAACGTTATACTCAACAATATAAACTAGAGATACGACACATACACATACACCTTGAAAAACGACGACGTGTATAGCCTTCCGTTCCAGGAGACACCATTTACATCCGCTATGCCTCCATGCAAAACCGGCATGGGGAGGACACATGAGTTGCAGCCGACTCCGAGGAGGCCGAAACGTTCTCCCATACTGCAAGAAATATTTGCACCACACATCAAAGATAACGAAGCACTAATACAAAACGAACTCCACTCTCCACTACAGCTCTAGGTAGCACCTGCAGCATTCATCCAATTTGAAGTGTTTTGAAAGATAGAACGCTTAAAAACGCATCTGGTCACGACCACTTTTTACGGATTCCCAAGTATTTAACAAGGTGTAGCGTCGGAGCCAACTCTACAAACTCAAGCTCCTACCTATTACCTTATCCTACAATAATACTTCACAGATCGGTTTTTCTTATAAGGGATGGGTAAATCACTAAGAACAAGTAGATCACATTATGCGAGTTGAAGAGAGGTAGTGCAGTGCAGGTAGTGAGTGACTCGGCAGGCGAAGTCATGAGATTCCTCTCCTCTGGGATACCGTATTCCTAGTTTTAGCAGATTGATTTCCTGAAATGACAAACACCTGTCGATATCGCTTGCGAATCACAACGACCTAGAACCAGTCAGTCATTTTCACTACGTCACATAGAAAAACATTGTTACCGGCTACACAGTATACCTTCTCCGCGTTGAAAATGATCTGTTCCTTCCGGTGTCTTTGAAGAATGGCGGAAAAGAAGAAACAACTGGTTCAAAGTGACTGTTGACGTAACTCCACTCCGTGTTCTACGGGATTTTGAACAGGCAACAAAATAAGGGGATTCTCTCGGCTCTAAATGAGAATATCAAAACGATAAACCACAAAAACTTCTTTTTTTTTTCAGAAAAAGGAAATTTCTTTAGACGGATGCATTTGAAAACTGATTAGCACCTAAGCAGAAGAAGGAAAAAGACAAAGACGCACAACTACTGAGAAAGGCCTAGGAGAAAAAAGCACAGTACCAAATACTGCTCCTCGAGTTAGATCTGTTTGTTTGATCATGAGGAACTTAGACAATACCGATGGGCCAGTTAATGGGCCAGAAGTCATATTCAGTGGCGCATAGTGACTGTAGATTTAAATCCGCTGTCGACAGTTTGTGCTGATATGAGAGCCGAGGCAAAGCGATGGAGTATGGTGGATCTCCCAACCGACAGCTATTCTCATGACCAGCTTTACAATTAATGACGTTATCAGACTTACGGAGTACAAGTACTTGTGGCACCAGCTAAGAGGTACTTGTGGTACCAGCTAAGAGGTACTTTGATATTATCCTTAGTGCAACATCTTATCAAATGGTTTTAACGAATTAAACAATCATCAATCTAATTTGTAGTAGGCTGGGGAGTCTGCCTTAGATTTATTTACAAAAAGCTTAAAAAACTTAATTTAAAATTTAGCAAATAAATAATTTTAAATTAATTTNTTAGTAGAAATATATAAATAAAAACAAAGCGTCAGACATTTGAACAAGGTTTTCTCATATTAAATAAATTAAAACTAGCTAAAATTCTATAATGTATCCAAATAATAAGGACAACAGAAAAAATAGTAGGATTTATTTTGAGTACAGGCACGTACACAGGTGCTTTGTTTATCCCATTTATTTTCAAGTATGAGAAAACAATGTCCAATTTATTTTGGTTTATGTATGTAATCTTGTCCGAAAGCCGACTACCAATAACCGAACAGCTGACGGTCAAGCTGCTATAAAACGCCGATGGACTACTGCAATAAGGGCGTACTTTTTTCTAATCCGAAGAAGTTTGTAGATGAGAATAAACGGCAAATAGCTGCAACATTTTACATAAATATCGCTTATGGAACATGATATTTACAAGATGGCCTGCCTAAATTTTGAAAATCCATTTTTTAAAGAACAATGAAAATAATTGCGGTATTTAATCCTAATTTTCTACAAGAAATAAAAAGGAAGCCAGAAAAAAAAATCTTACTATCTCAGCCGGGAATGGAACCGGCGATTGTGTGGGGAGTTGGAGAGATTATTTAACCTCCCTCGGTGCTGTAGAGGTCAGCGCGCCTACCCAGAAAATAGGAGGCCCGGGTTCCATTCCCGGCTGAGGTAGTACATTTTTTTTATTCTATTCCCTTGCATTTATTGTGTAAAATTGATGTGGGATTAAATACCACAACAAANTATTAACTCTTTATTAAAAAAAAAATTATCTGTACATTTTTACACTTAATTTTTTGATGGGGTACATGATAAGAGTCCTTGCTCGTCTATCCCGGGACGTAACCCGTCCTCAGAGAGGAGCCCAGGTTAACCCGCGATAGACTATCCGGCACCCATCTTCTCCTTATCCTAGGATAAGAAGGAGACTAGGCAGGGAGTCAAGGAGGGATTGAGAGGGGGAGAAAAATGCCAGTGCATACTGAATCATTGACAATTTATTTAATTTCGCCACCCTTTTAATCCGTTTTTATTTAGTTTTTGCTACAAAGATCAGTGAAAATCTATTGAAATTTCGCCAAAATCGTAACAACGTGAAAAACTTTATTCACCTTATAAAAACCCGCCGAATTCCACTTTTGACATAGCCACTAATTTACTGGCGAAGGTTAGCTAGTTGTCTGGCGAACCCTCCAAACACACTTCCAAGTCAGGAAAAGTAATATGTATTCACTGAAGGAATCCAAGTCAGATGTAGGAATCCTTGCAAGCTCTAATCATGGTGGGATTAGCGGGAAGACGACGTGAAGTGAAGAGCAGAGGACCTAGTTATCACCTCGTTCAATCACAGTTCACTCCAGTGATCACTGGACGGGGATCTTGCCAATTATTAGACTGCGAGAGATTCTGAAGCCGTACAAGCTTATCTGATAATGAAGGAACAGCTTTTGAAATGCGTCACATTGGACGGCGAGACCTAGGATCAGGACACTCTCTAAATTAAATAGATCTCCAAAATAATCCATTCTCCAATTTTTTTTTATAAATATATATTTACGAAAATTATTTTTCAAAAAACCTATAAATACACATTTCTAAAGTTCAATAATTTTCTAATTCAAACAAATTTGGGTCATTTTAGATCCACTAATGTCCAGAGTCCTTGTAGAGCTTATCTTTTTATACTTCAATTTTTTAAAACTGAGAAAAAATTAAGTTCTAAAAAAATTCACTATTTGCTATTCACTTGGTAGCCTAGGCACAAGTTTTGTAAAATTACAACAGTTCCTCTTAGATCCTATTTGGTACTATTGTCAGTTTGAGGTCTGGATTTTTAAAATTAAGAAACCAAATTCTTGACAGTCACTGTATGTTTTGGTGTGCGTAAAACAGTGGTGGTAAATATTCAAGAAATATGGTTCTTTCCATAGCAAAATGTGACAGTTGGCATTTAAATATTTTTCACAGGTCATGATTTAGACTCGAGCACAGTCCACATGTATATAAAGAATCTTTATGGCACGTCATGTTACCTACGAGAAAACTTGGTATATGACGTATCATAAATGTAACTTTATTTCTTTTGGGGCAATTAGTGAAATGACAATAAATATGGAGTTTATTCACTGTCAAATGTATTAAGCGAAGGAATTCGCGCGAGAAAACCACTTGCGACATGGAAAAACAGCTGGTTTTGAAGGCGTGGAATGCGGGAAGCACTAGTGGCTCTGCCCCACATGAATGAAGAGAACGTGGATTTCCCCCGTCCCTGAGGTACTGGACAGGAATGTGGTCGCTTTTCACCGCTCTCCAGATATTTCTCAAACGTGAATTTCCTTGAGAAAGGCCGAATTTTCCGAGAAAGGAGTTCAGACACAGTACAGAAATAAGCTCGACCCAAACCGATGGCGACATACCTACGAATTTTCTCAGACATTCTTAGAATTATCAAGTAAACCATGCACTGCAGAAAAGAATCACTGTTTATTTGTCGTTCAATACTTAGTAATTATTAGATGCTTTTAGTTGGGGTTCGATCAAGGTAGATCCAAAAAAATTACAAATTTTTAAAAAAAAAGTGTATTTCTTTAAAAGATTGTCTGCCAACGTTTCGGCTTACATTGTAAGCCATCTTCATGGCTGCCTATCATGAAGACGAGAGAGGACGTGGAAATGTGAAATTAGGGACAGGACGTCCTCTCTCGTCTTCATGATAGCCCTGAAGATGGCTTACAATGTCTGCCGAAACGTTGGCAGATAATCATTTAAAAAAATACTCTTTTTTTAAATTTTTTTTTTTTTTTTTATCTACCTTAACTGAACCCCAACAAAAAGCATCTAATAATAATAATATCTACGGTCAAAAAACTCATGTTTTGAAAATAGTTAGTAATGACTTTTTTTTATGTTAAAAAATATTATACGGTTATAACACATGTAGATTTATAAATATTTTATTATTGGTAAAACCACGCAAACATCTGATACCATCTACCAACCACTTTTTTCTACTGTACATTTTCTCGAGAAACAATACATCGCAAAACTCGATTACCCCCTACAACTCTATGATATATATTTATTTATCATTCCTCTAAAACACTTATATATACTTTGGGTGATTTTGGCCCCATTTTAATTCTTTAAATTAAAAAAAAATACATCTAGTTTAGCTATAGTTAGTTTTTTACAAGTAATCATTGTATTTTGAGATATTTCAAAGCCCAATAAGAATATTTCATGTCCAGGTAACATTGTCTGTACAGTTGGTGCATTATACACTTATTCATGCATTACACTTACAATTCCATAACCCTATTTCGTTTTGTTCATTCAAATTCAATCTTTTATTTGTTCGCCCACCTAATTGTGTCTGCTTATTTGGTTTAGCGTAGTTCATGAAGGCAGGTATAAGAAAATACTGAGGTCGGTAGCTCAAGACAAGCCAACCTATTGGTTTTTATAAATATTGTTTTCGTCGTATATAAATATTTAATCTCACGTAAATTTTAAACAATAAATTCAAGGGAATAGAATAAAAATTCTATCTGTCTCAACCAGGGCACGAACCTGGATCTCCTGCTATCCGGGATAATCTAGATAGCAGTAGATCCAGGTTCGAGCCCTGGCTGAGACAGAATTTTTATTAAGTTTCCTTGCATTTATTGTCCATAACCTATTTGATATAGCCTTTTATCATTACAAGACGTATTCAAATTATTTCTTCTTTTTAAACATGTGTTTGACTAAGGATATAACCTATGATAATTATTGTGGTCTTGCTTTAAATTTACACATGCAATGTTAGTGTTTAATAAATTTACATTACATTTCTTAATATTTTCGCGGTATTGCAGTATATACGAGTACACAGCACCAAGTACTCCAGAAAAAGGCAAGACTTAACTCCAGTCGAGCATATGAGAGTTTATTTTTCCCCCCTGGAGTTTAACCCTTTATTAAAGCTGTCGCCACCAAGAAAGGAATGGCTCAAGCTGTCCCCAGCCAGCCACCAATTGATGGGATATCACATTACACCAAGTTACCGAAAAATCCGCCTATGATCAAACTGCTATATAGTTATATTGTTATATATATTGACGACATTTATTACATTTAATATTATATTTTTATAAATAACCAAGCCATAGCATCAGTTATATTTATTTGAATACTTTACATCGATCGATCGTTATCGAAGCGGGACCACTGTAAAGTTTTCTCCAACTTTTCATCCCATTTTATAGCTCTTAATCATAGGCATTGTGCCCTCAAAATTATATATAGTCACAGAAATACAGAGTTACCACTCCCGGGACAGGGACCCGCCCAGCAGGGATTTATTCAGATGGGCTCAAAGAAAGTGACCGAATTGGTAGCCTTTTGAAATTAAATTCATAGGAATTATAACAACAATTTGAATCTTATATAGTTTACAGGATAGATTATTGTTTTTGGTTTTTTTTTATTCAGAGGACATATGACCATAATGCATAAGCTTTGAGAGGCCTTTATGAAGTGCCAAAACACAAATCTCAAGAACACACCTAAGAGCAATAAATAACTATCATACCTTCTATTATCCGTCTTCATTGGTTTCTGCAAACCATCTTCTGTTGGCGAGCGCTTCCGGACATTGTCCATCTTCTTGGCCGAATAGGCAGTTGAATACAGACAGTGACAGTGAACACATGTATTCAGCCACGAGGATGGATAATGTCCGAAAGTGCTCGCCAACAGAAGATGGTTTGCAGAAACCAATGAAGACGGATAATAGAAGGTATGATAGTTCTATATTCATTGGTAGTGAAAATAACCTTTTAGCAATAAATAACCTTTTTTTTTTTTTTACTTTCTCAGTGAGTTTTTTCACCCGCTTGGTTGCTATTGAAAACATATCCTTAGAGAAACGGTACTAAAAATAACCACTTTGAGATATTGAAGAATCGATTAGGAAGCGTCAATTTCCTCAAAGGCTGCTAAATTTAGCCAGGGGTCATCCTTAGGGATCGTACGTGGCTGTATCGACTGCCTCATTGGCTGGACTTGCGCCTCGTCGTACTATCTCCATTCACAAACGAATCCTCGACCGCCAGGCAGCTAGCCATCCCTGAATATCCACACCTAGACACGAGGGAGGCTTTTACTTACGGATCCTCGTGGAGTATCTCGTTGGGAAATTTCCTGAATTTGCCATCAGCCACTTTCTACTGCTGTTAAAAAACATTACGGAGGGTAGAGTATTGTTTACTAGTGCTATCTTAATCATGTAACGCAGAAACAAGAGTACAACAATACTAAATTTCTCAATTAAACTTTGTAATCGGTCTTGGGCTAGACATAAATTATATTTAAACCAATATACCAGTAGATCCACGGTACAACTCTGACTCTTTGCCCAAGCCATCATGAATCCATAGTATAATCCATCCAATCCAAAATCCTCAGACATTTTCAAAGTCTGCTTTGCATATCCAGTAATGGCAACAAATTGATATCGCCTAAGAATCATTCCATTATCTCAGCCAACTCTTCATTCCTCGAAAACCATCCTGTTAAATCTCCATGGTGAATCATCTTTGAGCACATCCAAGGCAGATTTCTTATTTCTTCAACTGACATACGATTTAAGTTCTCCCTTGCACTTATTCAGTAATTCTTCTTTATGTGGAGCTGGCTATCTATTGCAAGAGCACTTGGTGTCTCGTTTTTTAAGTAGATATAAAGGACACTCAATTTGCTCATAATGAAAATTAACGTTCAAAGTAAAAATGTTAATATTATACAATAGAAAAGAAACTAACGTCACTACTTATATTAAATTATATTAATTTACATCAACTTACCCTTGTACTTTTTTAATAATAATAGACCAGGCGAAAGGCACCAGTGTTTGTTTATATGTTTGTTATATACGGTGACCACGATGCCAAGTACTTTCAAGCATTTGCAATGATTATTTTTTAATAACTTAAGTTTTTTGGGTTGTAGAACTCTATTTTGTACGAAAAATTAAATACTGTTTGGTGGAAATTGTGCAGTAGCGACTAATGATTAAGTATTATTAGATCGATTCCAGGTGGGGTCGTGTGACACTTTAGAACATACATTCAAAGTTTGAAAATAAAAACTAATATATTTCTATTTTATTTATTTGGTTGTTACATTCTGTAAGTAAGTTTACATTTTGTAATTGCTCACAATATTTTTCAATGGCTGTGAGTGGCATTGACATGAGGGAGAGAACGGCCAGTGCCGTAACTCCGAAAATATATTTAAGAATAAAATTTCTAAAAGATAACAAACTCATTCATCGGCTTCCAGAAAAGAATATTAAGCGCCGTCTTGTAATATTATTTTTTAAATTGCAGAACGCATACAGACAAATAGATGGATACAATGTTATTATTAATTTTACAAGCCACATTTTTAGCTTCTCACAAGTGGGATTGAAGATCCTTAAAAAAATTACCAAAGTGTCGCCTTAGTACCAACGTAAATAGCTTCATTGCCAAATATATTCTCTTTTAATAACCTGTAATATATTAAACAATTAATTCATTATACAAAACCACTTTCAATTTTACATGTTAGTGACATGTAAATTTTTGGAACAAAAAATTTGGAAACTGCTTCAATTTTGTTCATATAACAAAGCCCCACCTTCCATACTGACCATTTATTGCGAAGGATTTTGCTAAATTGTATGCGAAAACAGATGCCAACTAGTGCCCAGTCATTTTGCTGCTTTGAATTTTATAGGAAAAACGAAAACAATTAACCGAGAATAATTATAACAATTCTTAATATTTCATTTTTAACACTCACTACTTTTCCAATCGAAGTTTTTTATAATCTGTACTTTTTGAAATTTTTAACTTTAGTAAAGTAATTGCAGTAATAATTACTTACTGTAATAAATGTAAAGTTCAATGCATGAATTGGGATTTTTTCATTACATTTATTCGCTAAAATCTTGAAAATTAAAAAATTTGGAACACCAAAAGGAGATATAATTTTGTATACTTGTCGCAAAATGAAGTGTTTACATCGCTTATTGCTCCTTCAACTTCTTCAAGCTTGATAAAAAAAACCGTGGTGATGTCAACTATCACTCGAAGGAATAATAAGTCAACTTTGTCCAGGAGATGGTGGTATGTATGTTGATGAAGGCAATGGACTATTGACCCAGGTCCCTCGCTCAGTACTCACAGTGCATAATTGGTTATTTAATTATTAAACTTTTATTTATTTATTACATTCTGATGAGTAAAAACATTTTGTAATTTGATCCCAATGAAGTAAAGATGACATTCATTGTCAATCACATGAGGAATGTGACCAATAACACAACTCTCAAATTATTTACAGACTATGTCCCCAGGAGGTCACGGGGCCATCTTCGTTTGAGTCGACGGGAAGGGTTGTAGGGGTTGGAATTGGAAGACATGGTCTGTGCTAGTGGATTAGGATGGTATGGAAGTTTACTGTAGAAAAGGGTGATGTGGGAAGAAATGAGGTCTTGAATAAAAAGGATGTTAAGATCGTGGTGAAGGGATGAATTGTATACGTAATATGGAGTATAATTGGTTATTAGGCATACTTTTATAATTGTCCTGAGTGTTCCTGGAGATAGCCAACCCAAGCTGGATACCATTTCCGGGAAGACTGTGTACTGACTCAAGGTAAAGACTAAATACATCCTTGACATGAGTCTCCCCATGCATCATTGAGTACTACCATCATGTTGAGCGTTGTTGTTGCCGTCTGTTGCAGGTTGGGGGAAATCTCCTGCTCCTAGTGACGACCAACTTGCTGGGCATGGTCTCCTCCTATCTGGAACAGGTCCAACAGAGGACGGCATTTCTCGATACCAAGCAGTGCCTCGAAATGAAGCTGGTCATAGAAGAGCAGTCAGCCGAGCAGGTCAGTCCAAATCACTCATGTCCAGTTACTAAACCACTTATTTAAGCAGTTAATTAACTATTAATAGATATTGTATCTGGTGGTTGATTGAATTTAACGGTGTGAATGACTGGCCACATAGTTAACACTATATTTCTTATTTTTAAGTTTGTAACTAAGTATTAAACGTACTAAACTATGTGTTAAATAAAAACCAAGTTGTCTTTCCAACAAGGTATTTGTACGAACTTAATCTGTGTCCAACTAAGAAGGTTATCTTTAGAGGCTCTGTAAACGAGACATGATACGTCCACAAGTTGGGGGTTGTACTCTA
Organism: Oncopeltus fasciatus; assembly: GCA_000696205.2. Classification (NCBI taxonomy): domain Eukaryota; kingdom Metazoa; phylum Arthropoda; class Insecta; order Hemiptera; family Lygaeidae; genus Oncopeltus; species Oncopeltus fasciatus. The sequence goes on from KZ808295.1 coordinate 82,399, forward strand.
GAATAGTCCAGTGCTTCTGAAAATGACCATCTTAGTTCGAAGTGCTTAAGTTCGTATAAATATAATCTTGAAAAGACAAATCTATTTTCAGCCCTTCTAAAACTAAATACTATCACCCACTATACAAATACAATTAAAGTATGTCTCGGAGAAGGGTAATCTAAACCGATTTATTAAGTTTTATTATAGTAAACCTAGATAAATGAGAATTTATCTTATAGTATAGATAAATAATAATTTGTCACTAAACAAAAATTTAATCTAGTAAAAAGCTGATCGCAGACTGACCGTGGATAAATATATTTTATATAAAGCTCCCCTAGAAAAAAAATCCTTTATAACAGGAATATTAGTAAGAAACATTTTCTCTAATTATGTTTCATTTTCGATTAAATACAGAAGTCATTTTGTGTGTATTGTCTTCCGAAAGAAAAAATAATTTTTTACTGGTTTAATTTCAATGTAAAATGTAAAATATATAGAACATAATATTTAGATAAATTTAGACATACTTGTAATGTATGACACACAACATCAACTAGAAACACAATAGACTTCTAAATGAGAGATGAGTTTTGCTTGGTTTGTTAGCTGCTATGTCGAATAACAGGGCAGACGCCCAAAAAGCTGTAACACTGCCGGATTTCCGTTGTCCCGAACCCCCAACAACAGAAGTTACCGACAGGACAACGCCTGGATCCACGGTCGCATCGTGCCAGGAATGCCACCAGCCTACGAAATTTTCTTGGCTTGCAGTTAGTTAGTTAGTCTGATATAATGTTTCAATATTCCAATCAAAAGAGCTCAAAAACTTCTGTTTTTTAAATGGCATTAGGCAAATATTCATAGCACCGATACATGCTTCTAGAATTAAAGATGGCTTACTATGAAAGCCGAAACGGTGGCAGGTAATTTAGAAAATACACATTTTTAAATTGTTTTTTTTGGATCTAACTTGACCGAACCCAAACAAAAAAAAAATCTACTTTAAATGCTAATATTTTCTATACTGCTATACTTTCTCAGATATTAATTGAAATATCATATGACCTAAAAAACAAGCCCGGTTCTTATATAATACTTTTTGGAAAGATTTTATTCTTGGGTTTTTTTTGTTTATTTTTTTTAAAGAGATCAAGCCTCTCATATCATACTAAGAAACGTATTGTGTGGCGTCGTGCTAGTTTGAGTGATCCCTGAATTTACAACCTGGTGTTGTAGGCTCGATCCCGCATGCCCGATAGTCGGGCTTTTATAGAGTAATAAATTTCTATTGGGTGCCTTAAGAATTTTGAACGGTCCCTTCTTTCATTACACGACCTGCTCGAACGGGACGTTATTCTGGCAAAAAAAAAGTACCTACGTGCAGGTCTTTAAACCAAAACGACTATAGACAGACCATACAACACTCTTACCAGTCCATTCCTTAATAATGCTGAAGAGGAAACACACGCGGCACGCTTGGTGTAAGAAGGCCGGACAAACCACTTTTCCGCAAACTGCAAGGACTGCGTATTTTCTGATAGATTTTAGAAATCTATTTCTCAAGAACATATAAAATAATTTCATAAATAAAATTTAAAAAAAAATCGTGTTATTGTTAATCAGTGTAATTAGTCATTTCAGAAAATTAAATTGGTTGGATACTAAAAGAGAAAAAATTGTAAAGGGGGAAGGAAGTACTTTTTGGTATTTGTGTATATATATAAATTTGAAAATAATTTCGATTTACTGAAAACTCGAGGTAAAGTTAAGTGTCATTCACTTCTGATTCTTTTAGGCGAGCGAGAAGAGTGTAGGAAGAGATGTGGTGAGGAGAGGGGGCGGACAATGGAGTACACTAACGACCCCGGAATTGGATACGGGAGAGAGAGCGAGAGAGAGAGGAAGCAGCCATTTAGAAGGGCGTTGGTGGCATGCCTCCACTCCTGCCGGGACCCTACTGGATGTAGTGTCTCACTCCGAGTGAGTGTGGCTTCAATGAGGTACACACATGCAATGGAGAGAAGGAATCGTTCGGCAGACTAGCAAAGCTTGCTATTCCGCGCTGTCCATAAGATAATTGACGTTGGTGGCATGCCTACACTCCAGCCAGGACCCTACTGGATGTAGTGTCTCACTCCGAGTGAGTGTGGCTTCAATGAGGTACACACATGCAATGGAG